>JBBPBX010052442.1:3512-13995 GCA_038048925.1 Garcialebias charrua
AAATAAAAATATACAAATATACACTGTACTGTGACATTTTAAGTGTTACAGTGTTTAAATTTAAATTGTTTATTTAAAGAGGGAGATTGGGAGTAACAGGAGTCTGATTGCAGCCTGGCACATGTCATGACAAAGTTTATTGAACTCGAACTGGACTTGAACTTGGACTACTGCATCCCTACTTCGCAGTTTGTCATTTATCATGGGTGTGCATGGTCATGAACACTCACGATAAATGAGGGACCAACGTACTTAAAGCAATAATTCAGATCTGAAGGTTTTTTTTTTTTTAAGCTATGGTTGTTTAATCTCTTACTCGTTAAATAAAGTTATAGTTGTTGTAAATAAAGTTGTTATAAATAAAGGTTGAATGAATGACTATTGTAGATAAAATCTGACATGCAAAACTTGTAAACAGTTCAACCTCCGTTTTAACTTTGACCAGACTGATGAGCTAATAGCCAGTTTAAAAAAACATGCATGTTAGACTGATTGGTGACTCTAAATTATCCCTAGGTGTGAGTGAGAGAGTGAATGTTTGTTTGTCTCCTGTGATGGACTGGAGACCTGTTCAAGGTGTCCCCTGCCTCTCGGACAGTGATGGCTGGACGTGGGCACCAGTGACCCCCGTAGCCCGAAAAGGACGAAGCGGGTAAAAATAATGGATGGATGATTATTCAGAAAATATCATATTTCTGCTTGATTTACCAATTGATTTACCAAAGTGCTATTTGCACTTGCAAACACGCATAGAAATTTAAGTTAAAAATCATGTACACAATTTGTAAAAAGCTAAATTTTCATAAACCTTCCTCAAAATACCACATAAAAAATCTGAACTTTAAGACTGATCACTTGAACATGAAAAAGAGTAAAAAGTGTTGATCTCGTCTAAATGCTCTAACAATCACGCTCTACAGAGGCCTGATGACATCTGTGAGGAACAAGCTCAAGTCACAACGTCATATTTCCACACATGTTTAAGCAAGATGACAGATCAGAGCTGCTTTAGCTACAAAACATGAACCTTCAAAACATTAATCAGGTGATCATAAAGGTAACGATGTACACTGTATTCATACAATGTACAACTACAAGGACCTCTAATTTAAGCAACCGTTCAATTTCTTTTTATTTTTTTATTTTTACCATGGCTTGTGAAGTGACAGCTATTTCAATATCTGCTCTGGTGCTTCCCGAATATTGGGCAAGTATTACTCAAGGTCACATCTCATTTGTCAGGCTGTGAGTTGAAGGAATGGCTGGGTGCACTAAGGCTAACATTCAGCTTTTATTCAGCTGATAAAACCCACATTGGCTTTACAAGCAGTTAAAAACAGGGAAAAACAGGCATTGGGTGTGTGGTGGAGTAAAAATGGCTGACAGCAGCAGGTAGAAAATAATTTGCAGGGGAAGAAAACAGAAAGAAGAGCAGGACCTATGTATGGTCCAAACTAGTGATGTTTAAAAGAACACCAGTGGTGTCAGGAAGGAGTGGCTCTGAGGATAAATCATGCTGCATGTGACTTTATGACAGCGTTAGTCACAGTGGTGTTCACTAAGGGGCTGTAGTGATCAAACAGAAGCACTGACGACTTTATCCAAATGTCACACACGTAGCACTACAAATGCCCGTGTCTCTCTGGGCAGGCGTTTGATCTTTTAAGACAGGCACATGACAGAGTATAAAGCAACAGTTAGCTTTATGCTGAAGACAGTGAATGACAGAGCACCGTTTGCTAAGTCTATCTATAATAAATATAAAAGCAATGTAACACAGCGAGGACAGCGCCGTGTCGTGCCTTATAGCAACATTATTAATCATAAGGGTTTGCAGTTTACTGTCTTACAACTGTAAACTATTACAGTACTGTGCGCTGCTTCTGTGAGCTTACAGCTCCACAACCCCTGGTCTTAGGTTATTAAATCCTATAGCCCCCAGCATGCATCTCCAGCTATGATGCTTCCAACTCTAGCCAGAGACTTTTATCTTCCTCCCCAGCACAGTCATGGCACCTCCATGATGCTTTCAATTTTCTGCTCTGTGCTTCTGTGTTTTATGAGCCTGTGCAAAGGCTCCAGACTGGACTGGCTGGGCTGACCTGGACTCTCTGCCTGTTGGTGCATGCAACGTGGCCAGGGTGACATCAAGGCCACTGGCCAACCAAGCGCAGGGCCCTGAGGCATCATCAGCCAACCGCAGAGCACCCACACACCCCATCTACAGATAAATAGGGAGACATCATGCTCCACACATGTTGGCAGCACTTTTAGCTCTCTTCTCTCAGTTCTGCGTGCACATACAAAGAATAACGAAAAAACAAATGGCAGCAGGTGGGGGTAACAGTTGCTTTTGTCCAAAATATTATGGCCTTTCATGAGGCTCATTCAGCGCTCGGAACAAAAACTAGATTTCAATTGGCAAACCCAAAGAGTCTAACCCAGTCTTTGTTTTTGTTCCAGTTTCTGTAAAAATTGGGTTTTGTGAATCAGAAAGGGAAATAAAATGGAAATCCTGTGGTTACCTGAGCAGATGGATGGATGACTAAATCTACTGAGCAGTGAGAGAATGTAAACAAAGAGGAAAGCCTGGGTCTAATTTCATTTGAAACATCTAGAGATAAGAATCAGGTAAAACCACATTTCCTGTCTGCTCCCATTTATGAACAAAATGATCTTAGCATTAATTTAAACTTGCTATTTATTGCACCAGTGACTTGTTGAAAAACAGTCAGTGAATTTTGTGTGCAGCCTATTTATTAAAACCACTGTTTAGTGAATACATATACAGTATACATCAAAGTATTATTACAAACAGTAGCTGCAGCGTATAAAGTTTATGTAAATAAACTATAACAAATGTATTTTTTTTGTTGTATTTTGCTGAACTTGAAATACTAATAAGAAATGGGATAACCACAAGTGGTTCTTTATGTGGTGCTCCATGTATCCAAATCAGTACATGGGCTAAAATTCCCTTTATTTAAAGTTCAAATATAAGGGTAAATGAGAGGTAACTTGATAAGAGAGATTAAAAACATTTAATGAGCGATGGTCTAATGTTCTAGCTAAGAAGAAAAAAAAAACAGCTTATCTTTGAGCCCTGCAAGTGTCTCCTTCCCTGAAGTGTGATTTGGTCCAGCTTCTTGCCATGCATTTGTACTTGTTTAAAATGGTTGAAGGGGAGGGCAAGGTGTAGGACCCTGTCAAATCCCTCTGAAACCCAGGGATTCTCACACTATTAAATATAAATCTCATGTGGCCTATGAGACAAGGACGGAAGACCTTAGCTTCCCTGAAGAGGCTTGAATAGTGAGCAGAGGGTTTTCCTGTGTAGGGGAACATGGTGTGATGCATTTCATTTTGCTACACCGCTTAGCTGATCTTTGAAAGATATTGCTTTTAAAAGAGATGACTCTAGGCGATGGCCAAGTTCTGTAGTTTTATTACACCTTGGGGCTACGGCGGCCTGTCTTTGGAGAGATAAGGTTGTACCCTTTTCATTTTGTATCCTCCGGCCGATATTTTAAGCCGGCTTGTTAAGGACAGGCGAGCTGAGTGCTGGAACAGAGTTTGATGCATAGCTTTACAACAGGAGCCGGGCCCATAACGCTCAAAGGCCGATCATTACTGACCTTAATAGCCCAGTCTGCATCTGGGCTTGATTGATCGTGCCTAGCAGGTTGTGAAATGCACCATCTGGAAGGAAGGAAGGTGAGACGGGCAAGCGGAGACAGGGGAGAAGGCAGGCAACATCAGCCGAGCAAGGAAAAAGGGAGGAGAAGAGGACAAACAATTCGAGATTATCTTGTGCTAAAAGCGATGGCCAAAGTGGGATGTTGTGGAAACGTAACTGCACTAAGAGGCCAACCAAGCACAATAAACATTGTCCCCGACATAAACAACAACACTTAGCTAGAATAGGTGTATACAATATTCATCAGAAGAGCTGCAGCTTGGTAACTCTTGTTTACTTTCTCAGTGATGTCGGACAAAATCACCTCTGCTTAGGTGGGACAGCTGTGCTGTAGAGCAAGTACGATATGAGTTATGCCAATAAGTGTTATTTTGAATGCATGTGTATGCCTGCATGTTTGTGACTGTGTGTGAAGAGAGTGTGTGAGGAACAGAAGTTGGTTAAGTCCACAAAATGTGTTCTACTACGGTGCCTTTTACTAGAGACTGCATAATGTATGAGCCAACAATTGATGCAGATTACAATAGTGCACTCAATGTTTTGCAGCACAGCTGAGGCCAAAATATCAATATGTCCCCACTTTCTACAAACTATGCAACAAAAATGACTTTGAATTCCACAAGATGAAAAATAATATCATATTGCTTTTTATTCACTTCTCAAAACAAAACAAAACAAAAAAGCCAATTATCTAGTAAATGATTCATAATGTCTTTGTGCCATGTGAAGGTCATGCACAATAAACGATCCTACTCAAGCCATTCATGCACACTGATAATTCACTACTATAAATATTTAGGGATGAAGAACCCCATGGAGAAGCTCTTGCATGCCAGTCGAAGCTCCCAAGAGCCCATCAAGCTTGAGTTCTCCATTACGGAGGCTTTCCTCTCAGTGAGTAAGTAATGGTAGCTGCAAGCAGGGTAAAAGTGCACAAAAAGGGAGTCCTTTTTGCTCTTCATTAGACCAATTATTTGGCTTGCTGAGTCATTTGACTCAGCCCAGCCATGTGAGTCATGATAAATGCAAAGAGGTTTCTCCAGTGCTATGAATTTTTTTATTTCACTGCGTATTCTTGCATTTGGCAAGGACATTACATTGCATAGCATGTTGCACACCGTAACTCGGTGGTATAAAATTGTTTGACTGCAAATTTATGTATGCTGTAATCAGCAGCACAAAATGTCTATGGGACCAACTGTACACGAGGGAGGGTGAAACATCTGGTGTGAGCTAGATTAGGAAGGAAAGAGAACAAGGAAGCAAGAAGAGGGAAGATGGTTATTGTGCTCACAATTTCTTTACCTTGTGTTGCTTGAATGCTTGTGCGTATTCTTGTACGTCTGATCCAAACAGGCAGACACACAGACTGTGAGCTTGTGCAAAGAATACAGATAGAGTTTGCACGTGTGTGAGTGAGAAAGGAGAAATGGATTACAAAAGGCCAGGTGGAACGGAAACTTCTCTCGCTGACTCAGCACCTTTCTCATTTTATTACCAAATCATCCATGACAAACTGCTCTGGCGTTTGGCAAAAGGTAAAGCAGGCAGGATAAGACCCGGGATGAGAGGAGCAAAGGTCACCTCTGTACGGCAAATGTTGCATTGGTAATGCAACATGTCTGTGTCACTTCAAATGCTGCCTTTACATGATGCAGCCATCAATGTGTCATTTTTAGATTCACCGGGGTGACAGTGATGACCTTTACTTCCTATAAACTCAGACCATCAAAGCACAAAAGACTACTGCTGGGGAGAATGTGTCACCTGAGTGACTACCAAAAGAAAATGCTTGGTGACAACACAATCAATAAACAGTATAGAATATGAAGCAAATGTTCTATACAAACGTTCTAAAACCAAGTCAACCATAATAATGGGAAAAAAACCTTAAAGTAGGCTAAAAGGAAAGCACTGCAAATCAGAGTTATTTTATTGATTGGTTATAATAAAACTATTTACTGTTCATAAACTGTGCTTTCGACAAAATGTAGTGGAAATAATATTTACCATATCCTAACCACTTTGTCTATTTCAATCTAATTGGCTAATCAGCTAGTAATCAAACAACAAGATGGTTGCTGACCTAAAGTTGGGCCATTATTACTGAGAAGACACAAAGGATATGGTTTGAAAGCAGACTCAACATTCTTTGATGTCAAAGTCTTATGGGCTATGTGAGAGGGAGCAGATTATCCTGATTGACGGCTATAAGATGCTAAGGACGGAGCTCGAAGCAAAGCCAGCCTAGATGTTGGAGTGGAATTGAGTTCATTCATGAGTTACGAGTCTGTTTCAGTGATGTAGTAAAAGACAAATAAATCCCCAACACATCTTGTGAAAAAAAACAAAAAACAAAACAACAACCTCAGGCTTGTGATGGAGACTCATACAAGACAATATACAGAGACGCTGACAGCTGACACATACAGTACACCAGAAAATCTAAACATGAACCTGCACCAGGTGCAGTAACAACAACGTCAACTTTTGTTTTTTCCTCCACTAACTTTTATACTTTACACACAGTCAAGATATCACTGAAAAAAAGTTAAGAGGTTGTCAAACCATCCTTTGCCAGCTCAACATTTCAAGGAGATTTTCTCTACTTAAGGCCAAAGGAGACAGAGTAAAATCCTGGACAGAAAGGAAAAAGACTGATATAAATACCAACAGTGTAAAAGCTCCTCTCTGCCTCTCAATGACCCAGAACTGCAAGGACGAATAACTGTCCCTGTTGCTGTCCCTGCGTCCCTGTGCTAAAAGAGGCCAGGTTAAGGTTAAGAAGACCTCAGCCTAAAGGGCCCTGCATACTCCATCTGAAGCCGCAAAAATCGCCTCTCATTGACGTAGTTGAGTGATGAAAATTGCATTATTTTGTCCTCAGCTTCGCCCACCCCTGCTTGACACAAGGCCTGGGTCAAACTTTTTCTCACAGGAGTATGCACCATATTGTGTGATTGGTCAGAAGTTCCCACCTGGTGGTGATTGGGTTAAATGCAGTCAAATTTCGTCTTGTATGGGAACATACACAGATGACAAAAATGTGACATTATTATTTATTATTATTAAGTTTATGAGAGCATTTGTCAATTCAGAAAAAAAAAACTAGGACATTTATCAGTACAACTTCAAATTCACCAAGATAGTCAAATGGCCAAAACTCTTGGATGGATAGTGTGCAGACATTGTGTATGCAGGAGTATGTCTGATGACAAGTGTGGCACTTTGTGACAGATCTATGGCCAATTATTAGATGCAGGAACAAAGTGGAGATCCTGGCAGGAAGAAACCTGCAGTGACATGGTAAATGGTAAATGGAGCTTATTTATATAGCGCTTTCTAGCCCCCTGTGAGGAGCCCCAAAGTGCTTTACAATACCAACCATCCACCCATTCATACACGCATTCATACACTGGTAGCGGCAGACTGCCATGCAAGGCGCCTTTCCAGTCATTTCCAGACATGCATTGCAGCCAGAGGAGTTTCCCAGGAGCTCTGCGCCGTGAGTCTTGTGGACTATGAAAAGTGTGTATGAAAACGAACGTCTCGCAACCACATGACCGCGAGTCCACGGTTTGGCTTTGGAAGGAATATGCAGGGCCCTTTACAACTGCCACTAAGATACATTTACAAAATCAACCTTCTCCTCTCATGAGAACCAGAACCAGGGAAGGGTTTTTAGCTTGAGATAACCTACTTTCTAAACAGTATCATCATACAAGTCATACAAGATTAATGATTTTGACAAAGGTAGATAAAATAAGACAAAATGTTTAAAAAGTAGGTTTGGAGTCCATGTTAGGAATTTACGAGATTTATTTCATTTTCCACAGTAGAACAGAGTTATAGGCAGCATGGCATCGAGGTGGTTAGAGAGGCCGCCTCAGCTAGAAGGAAGCAGAATTGCCTCCTGGCCTGGGGCCTTTCTGGGTGGAACTTACATGCTCTTCCTGTGTAGGCATGGGTTTTAATTGGGTACAATGGGTTCCTCCCACAGACCCAAAACTTGCCTGCTAGGTTAATTGGTAATTCTAAATTGGCACGATGTGAGTGAGAGTATGAATGATTGTATGTTTTCTTTGTCTCTATGTAAATGGTAAGTGGACTGTGTGTGCATATATAGAGCCTTTCTCTCTAATCAAGATACTCAAAGCACTTTACAATATGTGCCCTCATTTACCCATTCATACAGCACTCTACTAGAGCTATATAACGACTAATCGGTGCTTTAGATCACATTCATACACTGATGGGACACACATCGGAGGAAATGAGGGGTTCAGTGTCTTGCCCAGGGACACTTCAGCATGTGACCCAACTCTCCCATTGGAGGACGACTGCTCTAACCACTCAGCCAGAGCTGCCTCTAAGTAGCTATGTGATGGGGTTTCAACCTGTCCACTGGTGTATCCCCCCCTCGCACAGTTACTGCTGGAGATAGGCATCAACTCTTCTTGACCCAGAAAAAAAGTGAGTGGAGGAAAATGGATGGATGGAGAACAGCGTTCTCCTTGACTTCTTATGCAGGCTATCAGAATGACTTGTGTAGAAGCTTCCAGTAAAACCGATAAGGATTAACATGCCATCAGAGAAGGGGGACACAAGATGTTTTGACAGTTACACTTATGAGCCAAGGCTATATCTAACACCTGCCTCACACCTCCTGTCCACAAGCACATCTGTTCTGACACGATGTAAGGCTCGCAGACATTCCTGGAGCAGTGTTTACACCTGTCCTAGCCTCAGGGAAACACAGTGCCATGGGGGAATGTGAGACAATTGGGTATTTTTCATTCATTCAAACTTTATTTAGGCAGGTTAATCCCATTGAGCCTTGAGGACTCATTTACAAGAGAGACCTGGCTACAAACTAAAGAATGATGACAACAGCAACAGTAGATTTTCCTTGGACAATCAACAATAGACAATCATAAGAGAGAAATACAGAGTATTGGTAAGATCAAGGCAGGAGGAAGATACAAAAAACAAGAAGTTGATGGAAATTTGCTGTAGAGAAACTGGAAAAGAGAAACGATGATGCCTGAGCATGCTCAGCAGTACTTTGGTGTTGAGGCAGGTAACATTGATGCATGGTGTGACCTTACTTGTAATGCCAGCCTTAATCTACGCAAGTGGAATAAATGAAGTGGGTCCACTGCAAACGTGTCACCCAGACTTATAAAGACAAATCCCCCACTGTTCTGAGCTGTGTACATGTATTCATAAAAGTCAGAGACATCTCAACAGAGTAAAGTGCCCTGCATTTCTGGCTGGCTGGTGACAAAAGCCTTGTGCTTATTGTCATGGCTGCATAGAGTGACAGATCTAAAACAGAAAGACAACAAAATAAAGCAAATTAAAGACAACTGAGTAAGTATGTACTGTACAATCCAAAGTGTGATGGGCCACATACTTTAACATAATACTGTATTGACATTGTCCTGACACAAACTGTGTGTGAAACACATTAGAAGTTCTGCATAAAAAAATTATATGTTGTATAAAAATGTGCAACCAATATAATAAAAATGACAATATCTCAACTTGTGTTTATTAAAAAATAAATTGTCAGGACAAAACTTGAGCTCTGCACTCATTTGAGATAAACCAATTTCATTACAAATCACCAATGTGCTGACACTAATGCATCTTGTCAAAACCACTCATTACAGTTTAGGGATTGATGTCCTGACAAACAATCTTTCCAGCTGGACAGCCAACTGGCTTTCCTGTTAGCAGTGAATTCATACTTGGCTGCCTTTGAGGCATCTAGTTCAAATAAAGAGCCATCATTGATCACTGTACGTTTAGTCAGTTTTCTGCAGAGCAGTGGAAGTGTGCAGGATTGACAAGAGGTCTTCCTTGATGGATGTCGAACCGACAGGGGACATAAGCATGCCAAGATCTGATACATGATGTGCGCTGAGATCAAGGTGCATCTAACACGCCAACAAGCTTATGTGCACAACTGCCCCTCCCTTTCACCCCTGCCTCCTGTCCAGTTCTCATTCTGACATGGCCGTGATTAATTCCTCGGCCAAGCTGATGATAATAACAATGGTCATAATTAATCAAGGGTTCTTCCTAAACCTCTAGGAGCCAACAGTGACCTGAAAACTACATCCAGACCTCCTTTTCCTTGGTCTCCTCTTTACTCTCCTTCTCTCTTTTCTCCTCCTCCTCCTCTTCTTCTCTTCTTTACTGACAGGACCGAACCGCGGCCCAGCAGAAAGAACCATGCATTATCCTGCCATCGCCACTTCTATTTATATCACACCGTCCATCACTATCACTTACTCTCCTCCACCAGGTTTTACTCTGCCCGCTTCACCAAAGTGGAGTTTTCTTGAAGCTGCCCCATATTTCCTGGAGGAATAATGCTGCATATGCAAATGGCTAGGAGTCAAAGACGCAGCCTAGGTGACAGTGAGAAAGTAACATCATCATTTTTTTTGACATGTACAGAAACAACATGCAAAACAAAAGTCACCACCTCTTGCTGCCTGAAGCCTGAAAGTCTCCGTTCTTTGCATCAGAAGTGTTTTCCTGAAGGTTCAGTGTACTGTGTACACATGTGTGACAGAAAGCATTTCTGTATCTGACTGTCTGTCTCACAGATTTTCAGCGTACATGTATACAGGTGTGTCGTGTCTCAAAAAATAAGAATGTTGTGAAAAAGTTCATTTTTTGGGGGGAAATCATTTCAGAAAGTGAAACTCATATATATTGTATAGATTCATTACACAGAGTGAAATACGTCAAGCCTTCATTTCATGTAATTTT
>JBBPBX010052443.1:15000-24204 GCA_038048925.1 Garcialebias charrua
TCTATCTATCTATCTATCTATCTATCTATCTATCTATCTATCTATCTATCTATCTATCTATCTATCTATCTATCTATCTATCTATCTATCTATCTATCTATCTATCTATCTATCTATCTATCTATCTATCTATCTATCTATCTATCTATCTCTATCTATCTATCTATCTATCTATCTATCTATCTATCTATCTATCTATCTATCTATCTATCTATCTATCTATCTATCTATCTATCTATCTATCTATCTATCTATCTATCTATCTATCTATCTATCTATCTATCTATCTATCTATCTATCTATCTATCTATCTATCTATCTATCTATCTATCTATCTATCTATCTATCTATCTATCTATCTGTAAAGGATTATCAGGAGGTCACTATTAATACTGACCTCTTTACCTTAATTAATTTACTTATTCAGATTGAATAGTAATTTCACGGGTTCTTTTCTTTTTCAGTTTACCCAATATTTCTGTGATCTTTCTGATGGATAAATAAACAGAGCTATAGAGTGACAATGGACACGTTAACTTAGTTGGTATGCCAGGCGACACTACCATTTATTTAAAATAAATCACTAAATTAACACCATTACACTTGATTGATATGATTTCACTTTCTTTCAATTTAATACGTCAGCACACTTAAATTCAACACAACAGACTTCAATACTGGATGTTAACATATTTAGTCTGTGGGCTCTTTAGCTTAAAATAGTTTCCAGCTTTAGCTTAAAATAGTTTCCAGCTTAGAATTGAGGGAAAGGAGAGGAGGAAAGATTTAAGAAGAATTGGGAGGTTAAGAGAGGAAGTTTATCTTGCACTTATGAAACCAGATGACACTCTTCCATACGCGTCCAGCTAAGATATCATCACACCTCCAGCAAGCAAACAGCGGCTCCTTTACCTTAAGACGTCCGCCTCGGTTCTGGTAAAGAGCTGTGATCAGCTTTGGACTGACGAGTCGTCGGTCCCGCAAGTCCAAGCTGGACTCCACATGTGTTTACCTTGTCGGTGTCGGTGATACTCGCTTTCGTCGGCAGAAGCCGTGGCAGTCGTGGCTTTTTGGCTCAAGATAATTTATTCCAGGAAGGAATAACAAAGTTTGAGCTTACGCTCATTCAAAGTGGACTCATAACAGCCTGTTATCAGTCCTTAGCTGAAGACGAAGGTCGTTAGCTCTTGACCAAACGTACCCCAGCTCTTTGGGAAAGGTTCACATCTCTTTGAAGTTCCCAGAAACTCTGGCGTTTCAGCAAAAGCTTAGAAACTTAGTACAAGCTCTGAGAGGAGAGCGACTTGTTTCTTTTTCATTGGTCCACTTGTTATCACTATTCAAGGTGAAATTCAGCGCAGAAGGGAATTGTTTAGGAAAAGTATCTGAGTGAGAGACTTTCAGACGCTAGATGAGAGTTTTAGCTGAAACTCGACAAAAACAATTTCTGTATGAGTCAGTTTGACATTTTAGCTGAACTTTGACACCTTTTCATTTGCAGAAATGACACATTGATGTTTCACATTTAAAGAATAACAGCATATAACATATATCATGAAAATGACAAAAGTTATTCTTTTGATTACATTAGAATAAAATCAAAGATAGAAATAGTCTCTTTTGATGACTATATTCTCAGATTACAACTAATGGAATGATTTTGTGGTAAATGTCTTGCTTTACTGAGAGGTCAGTAAAGGTCATCACTGGACAGTTCAAAAACCTTAGTTTGACCCTGGGTAGGTCCACTACATCTCCCCCCTTTTGGAAGCCATCGCCAGTCCTTGGGGATGGGGTCCAACACGAAAGGAAACCTTGAACTGTCTTTGATCTTGAAGCAATCCAGTAAGTGGAAAAGAAAAATCAAAAATTATAATCCCATAAAGTTTTTGGAAATTCCATACTGTTCGGAGGTAATCCCATTGCGAAAAGCTTTTAATCCTTTGGAAAACAAAGTCTGTTAACTCTTGGAAAACAAAGTCTGTGATCCCTTGGAAAGCAAAGTCTTATAATCCACAGCGGTAATTCCACAACGATTAGTTTTGTTGATTGATCAGCAACAATTGTTTTCATAATCAGCATGTAGAGGGAATCCCTCGATTGACGCAGAGGAGGCGACCCTTGGACGAAGGTTGAAGACCAAGCGTTGGAGCTGCAGGTCCCCACATCGAAGGTTGTTGGCTGGTTGGTTTCCAGTCAGTGCCACTCTGGTTCTATGTGTCATGCAATTATGTGGTTTTTTAGGTGGGCTTATGATTGGGATTTTACATTAAGCCTTACCTATATGCACCTGGTATGTAAGCTATCATGGTTTAGATCAGCTACAATTACCAATTAAGGGGTGGATCAATTCTGCAAAATTAGATATAGGGATTTATACCTATAAAATTTAGGAGGGCTTCTGTAACGAAGGCCTCTAATTCCAAACTATTCCTCCATTCATTACTTAGTTTAGGTTAAACTAAAAAAAATGAAATATAGTTTGATCTAAATGTCTGTTGTCTTTTAGACGAACGACGCAAGATTTGGTATTCCTAGTAAATTTTGAAGTCTATGGCGAGACTCATCAAAATGAATAGGTAATCTAGAATAGAAACGATCGAATCGGTTCAATTTAGAAATTGTGAGACCAGTGTAGTTTATGGTACCTTGAGTAGCTTTAAACTACATTGACTCTTCGACGATTGAGATTTAACAAAACGAACTGCATGTTGGCATAGTTAAATCCATATCATGCATTAACCAATGTTAATACAAAACCTTTTTGGCTGGGAGTGTTCAGAACCAAACAATATCTCAACTAATGACAACAGTAATGACTAAACAACAAGGAAACAACGTTTCACTGCTTCGACACACTCCTGTCGTCAGATTCCAAAGTGCAACACACAAGAAAACAGGTCTCAACTTTATGACCGAGGTCAAATTAAATCTCGTGGATTTAAACGGTTGTTAAGGTTAGTTTTTGTTGTGGGTTTTAGGCTTAGCGTTTCTAAGTTCAAATTGGACAATGCGACTTATAGGGTGGAATACGGTAGTTTAAACCTGATTAGTTTATTTACTAACTTGTGTTTGGACGACCTTATTATCCCATGAAGTCGGTGAGTTTGTGAGATCTTTGTCTTTTGTGGAGTCATTGAACGCCTTGTAAGGTTTGATCTGATTTCGATGTACCCATTTAGCAATTGGCTCTTTGCGGCCTTTGCTGATTTTGATTTCGTAGACGACTGAGGACACTTTGTCTGTTATCAGATGAGGTCCAGTCCACCTGGGCATTAGTTTGCGGGCGAGAGTTCCGGTCTCGGACCCTCCTTTCCCGGTTGCTGGAGCGAACGTATAGTACCAGACTCTGTCTCCCACTTGGAGTTCATTGTGAGAGGCCTTCTGGTCATAGTACGCCTTGCGTCCTTCAGCGGACCTTTCCAGGTTTTTCTGGGCGAAAGCAAAAGTGTTTCTGAGGTGTACATTCAAATCTTTCATGTATTGTTGTGTAGTGTAGGCTGTCGCCATGGCGGCGTCGCCTGGTTGGTACAACAGGTGTAGAGGGAGAGTCATTTGTCGACCGGTCATCATCTCGAAGGGAGAGATGCCAGTTGATGTGTGTGGAGTGGCTCTTATGGCCATGAGGACCAGAGGGAGTTTCACATCCCAGTCCTTGTGGTTTGCAGCCACGTATTTCTTCAAAATACTCACCACAGTTCTGTTTGCTCTCTCTACTTGGCCTGAAGCCTGTGGGTGGTAGCCGACATGAAAGTTAGCCTTGACGCCTAGCGTCTTCCACAGTTCTTTCATCACTTCACCTGTGAAGTGTGTACCTTGGTCTGAGTTCACCCGAAGGGGAAGTCCAAACCTTGAGAATATATGATTCATTAACAACATAGCAGTGGTTTGTGCTGTGTCGTTAGGAGCTGGTAGGCATTCTACCCATTTGGTAAATGCACAGGTTACCGTGAGAAAATATTTATTTCCTCTAGAGCTCTTAGTGAGTGGTCCAACCCAGTCGATCTGGAGGTCAGACCATGGGAATGCAATGCCTCTGCTTTGCAGTGGTGCTCTGTGAAGTGGTCTGGTTGGCTGAAACTGGCCACAGACCACGCACCCTTCAATGTAGTCCTTGACATCCTTTTTCATTCCAGGCCAATAGGCAATTTGTTTTAATGCCGTCAGCGTGGCTTTATCTCCTTTGTGTCCTGCGGACGGGAGATCATGGGCATGAACTAACATCACCCCCCTTTGGTCATGGGGAACCACGAACACAGGTGAGGACGTTGGTCCATGAGCGAAAGTTAAGATGCCCTTGATTAGTTTTAGCTGTTTGCGCAGCTCATAAAGGACTTTAAGGTCTGGATCGGAATCCAGTTCGTCTTTAGACGGAGTGTTTTTGTTCGGATCAGTCAAGTACAGTATCATGGAGTTGATAGCAGGATCCGACTTCTGTAGTTGGATGATGTCTGGGTCAGTTAGTGCGGGTCGTACAGAGACTGCGTTGTCAGCAGGTCTGGTTGCGGCCTGTGCACGTGTGACTGCCATAACCCTGACTGAAGGTTGTGTTGGCAGAGTCTCGATTAACCAGGAGGGGTCGAAGGACCATAGAGGACCTTCGTCGGCTCCTTCCTTGGCTAAGGAATCTGCAATGTCATTGTAGTGCTTGTCATCGCCTGGGACTCTAGAATGCCCTGGAACTTTCTTCCAGTAGATCTGTAAGTCGTGTGATGTCACCAAGTGATCACACGCTATGAAAAGCTCTTTGTGTTTGACCACTTTCCTGTCGCTTGTTAGGAAACCATTCAGTTTCCACACAGCGAGGTGACAAGCGAAACTTAAACGAGCATAGTTAGAGTCAGTGCAGATGACTAGCGTCTTGATGGAGCGTTCTACTACCATCTGGAGAGCTATTAGGATTCCTGCAATCTCAGCGTACTGAGAAGTCTGAGAGCCTAATTTGTAGCTGAAAGTTATCTGTTCTTGGTCTTGGAGGAGGACTCCTCCAACACCTGCTCTGCAGATCTTGTCGCGGAGGAATGAAGATCCATCCACGTACAATGTTGTCATATCTTTGCAGATATTGTCATCAAAGAAGTGGTGATTTGGGTCTACAGTTACTGGGGGTTTTACCTCAACCGGCGGCTGGGTGGCTGGTACATCTTGTGTACACTTCTGGCAGATTGCCAAGTCCGTCCCCAGATGAGACTTCTTGTTTTGACCATAACGTATGTCTAGGTTAAAACTTTGAAGCGCCATGAGCCACGTTGCAACACGTGAGTTTGTCACCACACCATCTCTGATGCGTTCACTGTTAAGAAAAGTCACTGGCTGGTGTTGTGTTTCCACAATGATTTTCTGTCCACCAATGTAGCTGGAGAAATGTTTAACTGCCCACACTGTGGTCAGTAGAGCTTTCTCACAGTCTGAGAATCTCAACTCGGGGCCTGCCATCGTTTTGCTGGCGTAGGCTACTACACGTTTGTCTCTGTCGTGTATTTGGTACAGACCTGCACTTATGCAATGAGCTGAGAAGCCCACTTCCAAGTAAAACTCTTTGTTGTAGTCTGGGTAGACTAAACATGGGGCTGACTTGATCCTGTTTATAAGAGCTTCCATTGCCTGTTGCTGTTTGTCAGTCCAGACAAATGGAACGTCTTTCTTTAGGAGTTCAGTCAGTGGCTTTGCAAGGTCTGCATAGATCTCTATGAACTGGTTCGAGTAGTTACACACGCTAAGAAAAGGACATCGTCCACATAAATCAGTGTCCCACGCTCGTGGGCGTCAGGACATGCTTTGTTCAAGAAGATGTTGAACTCTGCAGGTGAGTTAGCATAGCCAAAGGGACACCTGTTAAAGGTGTATTGACGGCCGCCAAAAGTGAAAGCTAGTTTGTACTGATCCTCGGCGCGCACAGGGATGGTCCAAAAACCAGAGGCGACGTCGAGGGTCGAGAAGTACTTACCATTGGTGACCTTGGGCAGTTCCTGTTGGAGTTGCGTCATAGGCCATCTGGATAAGGGAACTTGTTTGTTTAGCTTTCGGTAGTCTATAGTGAGTCTCCACTTACCATTTGGTTTTAACACCGGCCATAAAGGCGCAGAGTAAGTGCTGTTACAGTATCGGATGATACCTTTTTCTAACAGGTCATTAATGATTTCTCTGATAGGTTGATGTGCTGCCAGAGGAATCTTGTACTGTCTGACAAATGCAGGGGGAGCATTAGGCGGGGTTGGGATGCTCACTGTGTGGAGCGTGGTCAACCCACAATCCATCGAGTCAGTCGAGAATGATCTCTCATATTTTAGAAGAACTTTGCGAAGTTTGTCCCTTTCTTCATCAGTTTTCAGGGCGTCGGCTTGGGCGACCACCTGGTCAATCTGTGAAGCAACTGAGAGGGGTTCTTGTTCTTTGGGGAGCTCCAGTGAGTCCCCTTCAGTGTCGTAAAACCTGTCAACAGGTAGTGCACTGTAAGTTTGGGGGCATAGACTGTCTCCTTTGTTGAAACCGAACCTGCGGACAGTGTCCTGGTCGGACTCAGTGGGGGAGAAAAGAGCTATGGCCTGTGTTGGTTTCGTGAACAAGACTTGCCCCGTGTGTTGATTTGGGATCAAGTTTTCTGGGAGTCCTCCCAGAAATGGAATGCTTAGCTCAAAATCATGAAAATCAGTAGAGATCAACCATCCTAGCTGTGTGTTTTTTGGGATCAGTACCTCTTCTGTGCTTGTGTTGCACACAGCAACAGTCGTGGTTCTGCAGTCGAGGGTCACTTGGCATGTGGCCTCCATGGACAGTCCTAAGTTGAAAAACATAGGAGATGGTTGAAAGTATGCCTGTTTTGTGCTAATAGCTTGTCCTTTCATGATGTGACACATCACTGGCTTGTTCATAACCTGAGGTGGTACCGCAGTGTTATGGCTGTTAGCAATCTGGCAGACCTCTGGAATGGTCTGTCCAGCCTTAAGGTTCTCTGTGGTTAGCACAGGAGAGTCCTTTGTGACTGTATCTAGTGACCACAGTGCATTGTTGTTGATGTCCACTCGGACACCTAATCTTACCAAAATGTCGGAGCCTATGTAGGTTACATGTGGTAAGTTCGGGACCACGAGGAACGGGTGATCCAGTTCTCGTTGGTTCCAGATTAGTTTCAGGTCAATGATCCCTTTGGCGGTCATTACCTGTTTATCGTTGGGGTCTGACGAAAAGCGGAAAGCCTTTTTGTTCATTTCTAGACCCAACTGTTTTTTAACCAAGGTTCCATAGAAAGCTTGGCTGATCGCTGATTTCTCCGTCCAAGGAGATAGAACAGCATCATCGGTGTGGGATCCTTGGATCTCAACACCTTTGACTACCTGTGGTAGGTAGTGTTCGGTGAGCGCCAACTGTTTCAGCTCGCAGAGGGGGCTCTCTTGTTGGGCCTCTTCTGCCTCACCTATTTTGGAAGGTTCACTTACCGGGATTGTGCTCTCGGTTGAGGATTCCCTTGTGCCTTCTGAGGTACCTGCTGTTAAACAGTCAGTGTCACCTTGTGTAGGCATATCGATCGGCAGTGGTTGGCTCACTCTGGTCCACATTGTTTGATCGCCATAATCTATAATCGCGTCAAAGCGGTTTATAAAGTCTTGGCCAACCAAAAATGGGAATGAGTCAACGGTGGACACGTGTACCGGGTGGTACAATGTCGTTTCACCAATCTGCATGTGAACCATGGCTATAGCTGTTAGGGTTGTACTCGTATCCGAGAGTCCCTGCAAGACTATAGCACATTCTTTGAGGGGTATTTCCCTGTCAACACCGTTAGCAGCTAGCCGTAGCTCTTCCAACAGTGTGGGTGACATAATGGTTATGTCTGCCCCACCATCCAAGAGGGCCTCTTTTGTGAGGACCCCTTCCAACGTGATGGACAGGTAAGCTTTCTTAGCGGGCCCCTTTCTGATAATGTTACACAGGAACCTATCAGGTTTTCTCCGACGTTTATCACGTCTACCCCTGACTGTGTGACTTTCATTTATCAGTACTGGTAGTGCAGACACACATGGGTCTGAGTGTTCAGTTTGTGGCGAGCCACTATCATTGGTGAGTGAGCTTTCCCCCCCTTTTCCAGACGAGGGGTTCTCGGACTCCGTAACAACGATGTCATGGATACATTTAACATTCTGTTGACTGTCACACCCCGGACTGTCAATGATTTGACTGTCGTTACCCTGATTGCCAGTATCCTGACCATCAGTATCTTGGTGATTGTCATCAATTGTGGCATTGATGTTATTTGTGTGCTCAGAGTTACTATCAATGATAGTGCTACACATCACACCAGGTTTGTTCTCATTTTTTGTATTACCCCACACTTCGAACATCTGACGTATGTTCTCCATGTCTTCTGGGGACAGAGGGCTACGGCCTTTCCTCTGGAACTTTTGCGATTTTTTGCCTGTCTCGGACTGTTCTGTTCGAGGGGTAGGAGGGGCTTGTCCTTGACTTGGGGGTTCCTGTCGGGACCACCCATTGTTATATGGTTTACTCTTGTGACCATCTTTCTTATCCTTAGGACGTGCACCCCCCTTTTGATATCGTCTTCCGAACTCTGGGTCTTGTCTGAGCCACTTCGGGTCATAGTTCCAGCGGACACCTTCGCTACGTGTTTTGTCAGGTCGAAAATTCTGTTTTTTCTCACCTTTTGTAGGAAAAGGAGTCGTTTTCCGCGCCCCTTCCAGCTCTAGTGAGTTGGATTTGACCATCTCACCCGGGCACACCTCAAAGGGTGTTTTGTTTGGTGTGCGACCTGTAAAAACATCTATCGCACACTCTCTTATTTCATCGATGGACCTCCGTTTGTAGTTCGCGCTGACATGAACTTTCTCCCTTATGTCAGGGCAGAGGTTTTGGCTGAAAATATACTTAAACCCTACCTCCTCCTCCATTTCAGGTTCGCATCTGTCGCCGAAATAGGCACGGAATATTCGGTCATAATATGACCTTGGGTGTTCATTCCTACCTTGCTTGATGTCAGCTGCTGCTATGATGCCATCGGGCCCCGTGCAAGGAGTAAACTCCTTTATCAGCGCAGCACAGAGAAGACTGTAGTCTTTCATCACTGCTTCTCGTTGACGCTTCATGAAAGCATGCACTGTCCTGTCCGATGTTAACCTTAACAGACAGATTCTATCATCAGCTGTAGCTTCTGGGAAGCGT
This sequence comes from Garcialebias charrua, assembly GCA_038048925.1. Taxonomy (NCBI): domain Eukaryota; kingdom Metazoa; phylum Chordata; class Actinopteri; order Cyprinodontiformes; family Rivulidae; genus Garcialebias; species Garcialebias charrua. The sequence goes on from JBBPBX010052443.1 coordinate 24,175, forward strand.
TGAAGCTGGAAATCAAGGTCATCGAGATAG
>JBBPBX010052444.1:0-24203 GCA_038048925.1 Garcialebias charrua
CGGGCATCTGGTTAGGATGCCTCCTGGACGCCTCCCTGGTGAGGTGTTCCGGGCACGTCCCACCGGGAGGAGACCCAGAGGAAGACCCAGGACGCGCTGGAGGGACTATGTTTCTCGGCTGGCCTGGGAACGCCTTGGGATTCCCCCGGAGGAACTGCTCCAAGTGGCTGGGGAGAGGGAAGTCTGGGCCTCCCTACTTAGGCTGCTACCCCCGCGACCCGACCCCGGATAAGCGGAAGAAGATGGATGGATGGATGGATGGATGTTTCTTGAAATTGCGAAGTCAGAGCGCAGAAGAAAAATATAAAAAGTATAAAAATAAATTAGTAGGGATTATTAGGAAACATAAGAAAGAATATTATAGTAAATTATTAGATAAAAGTAATGGTGATATGAAAGCAACATGGCGAGTAATGAATAGTGTACTGAAGAATCATAAAGCAAAAACCGGTATTTCAAAATGTTTTGTAAAAGACAACGATGAAATTCATGATGAAAATGAAATTGTAAATGGATTTAATCAATATTTTGTGAATGTTGGATCAAGTCTTGCAGCTAAAATACCAAAAGTAAATAAAAATGTGATCGACTCAATTACAAGTTGTGCAAATAGTATTTTTCTAAATGGAACTAACAAAGAGGAAATAATGAATGTAGTAAAAAATCTTACAGACAAGAGATCAAAAGACTGGGTAGACATGGATATGATGTTTGTAAAGGACATAATGAGCCATGTTATTGAGCCGTTCACATACATATGTAATTTATCATTTTCAACAGGAATATTTCCAGATAATATGAAAGTAGCTAAGGTCGTTCCTCTTTTTAAAAATGGTGATAAATGTGTGTTCAACAATTATAGACCTATATCCTTGTTGCCACAGTTTTCAAAAATTCTTGAAAAACTATTTGTAAACAGACTAGATCAATTTATAGATAAACAAAATATTCTAAGCAACAGTCAATATGGGTTCAGAGCAAAAAACTCTACATCAATGGCTCTCATGGAATTAATGGAACAAATAACTACTGCTGTCGATCAAAAACAATACTGTATCAGTATTTTTGTTGATTTAAAAAAAGCATTTGATACTATTGATCACACCATTCTCCTTGAAAAACTGTACAAATATGGTATTAGAGGACCAGCATTACAGTGGGTATCTAGCTACTTAAAAGATAGAGCCACCTGCATCATGAAAGACCTCACCCACCCAGCACACTCACTCTTTGCCCCACTCCCCTCAGGACGGAGGTTGAGGAGCATCAAATGTAGAACCACTAGACTGAGGAACAGCTTCTACCCTGAGGCTGTTAGACTCATGAATAAATAAAAAAATAAAATAAAAAATAAACACTGCAAAATATCACATCATGCTGATGCTGATCTGTTTTCTTGTTGCTGTATTCATCTGTGACCATCTGCTCATACAAACTCATGTTCGTGCTGCTGTTTATTCCCACTATATTAGGCTTAGTGTATTACTAGTTGATGCTTTTCTTAGTTAGTTCTAGATGTTATTACTGTTTTTCTCTTTCATTGTTGTTGGATGTAACTGGGACCTCGTGTACATAATCTCGTTTTCATCTCATGTACCACATGCGGTGCAAATGACAATAAAGACTCTCTGACTCTGACTCTCTGACTCTCTGACTCTGATAGGAAACAATTTGTACAAATAAATGATGTAAGATCTGACCTCTGTAATATCACATGTGGAGTTCCCCAAGGCTCTGTACTTGGACCAAAGCTTTTTATTTTATATGTGAATGACTTGGTAAATGTGTCAGGACTCCTTAAATGTGTACTTTTTGCTGATGATACCACTTTTTTCTGTTTAGGTGAAGATATAGAACAAATGTTGGAATTGATAAAGACAGAATTTGTCAAGATACAAACTTGGTTTAAAATAAATAAATTATCATTAAATCTAGAAAAAACTAATTACATGATATTCGGTAATAAAAAGAAAACTGTTGATGTTCCACTCAAAATTGAGGATGTTGAGATTTGTAGAGTGAGTGAGGTGAAGTTTTTGGGTGTTATCATTGATGACAAACTGACATGGAAACAACACATAAATTCTGTAAGAATAAAAATAGCTAAATCGATTGCAGTACTGTACAAAGTCAGAGACCTATTGAATGATAAAGCTCTGTATTTGTTGTATAACACAATCATTGTTCCACACTTAATCTATTGTATTGATGTTTGGGGGAATGCGTGTAAAACAATCACAAAGCCTATTTTTGTATTACAGAAAAGAGCTGTAAGAATTATCACTAGAAAACATTACCGTCATCCATCAAGTACATTATTTTATCAACTGAAGTTATTGAAGTTCCATGATTTGGTAGACTATAATATTTTATCAGTTATGTATAAGGCTCAAAATAATACATTACCTTTAAATATCCAAATGCATTTTGTAAAAAGACAAAGTTGTTATAATCTTAAGGGGACAGAGATGTTTGTAAAACCACAATTCAGAACTAGTTTAAAGGGACCATCCATCCATCCATCCATTTTCTTCCGCTTATCCGGGGTCGGGTCGCGGGGGTAGCAGCCTAAGTAGGGAGGCCCAGACTTCCCTCTCCCCAGCCACTTGGAGCAGCTCCTCTGGGGGAATCCCAAGGCGTTCCCAGGCCAGCCGAGAAACATAGTCCCTCCAGCGTATCCTGGGTCTTCCTCTGGGTCTCCTCCCGGTGGGACATGCCCGGAACACCTCACCAGGGAGGCGTCCAGGAGGCATCCTAACCAGATGCCCGAGCCACCTCAACTGGCTCCTCTCGATGTGGAGAAGCAGCGGCTCTACTCCGAGTCCCTCCCGGATGACTGAGCTTCTCACCCTATCTCTAAGGCTCACCACCTGTGGGAGGGGCCAAAGGGGTCGGGTGCATTGTGGAATGGGTGGTGGCCGAGGGCGGGGACCCTGGCGGTCTGATCCTCGGCTACAGAAGCTGGCCATTGGGACATGGAATGTCACCTCTCTGGTGGGGAAGGAGCCTGAGCTAGTGTGTGAGGTTGAGAGGTTCCGGCTAGAAATAGTCGGACTCACCTCAACGCATGGCTCTGGCTCTGGAACCAGTTTCCTTGAGAGGGGTTGGACACTCTTCCACTCTGGAGTTGCCCCTGGTGAGAGGCGCCGAGCAGGAGTGGGCATACTTGTTGCCCCCCATCTTGGTGCCTGTACGTTGGGGTTCACCCCGGTGAACGAGAGGGTAGCCTCCCTTCGCCTACGTGTGGGGGGACGGGCTCTGACTGTTGTTTGTGCCTATGCGCCGAACGGCAGCGCAGATTACCCACCCTTTTTGGAGTCCTTGGAGGGGGTATTGGAGGGTGCGCCTCCTGGGGACTCCCTTGTTCTGCTGGGGGACTTCAACGCTCACGTGGGCAATGACAGTGAGACCTGGAGGGGTGTGGTTGGGAGGAACGGCCCCCCTGATCTGAACCCGAGTGGTGTTCTGTTGTTGGACTTCTGTGCTCGTCATGGATTGTCCATAACAAACACCATGTTCAGGCATAAGGGTGTCCATATGTGCTCTTGGCACCAGGACACCCTAGGTCGTAGTTCAATGATCGACTTTGTTGTCGTCTCATCTGATCTGCGGCCGCATGTCCTGGACACTCGGGTGAAGAGAGGGGCGGAGCTGTCCACTGACCACTACCTGGTGGTGAGTTGGCTCCGATGGTGGGGGAGGATGCCGGTCAGACCTGGCAGACCCAAACGTATTGTGAGGGTCTGCTGGGAACGTCTGGCAGAGTCTCCCGTAAGACGGAGCTTTAACTCCCACCTCCGGGAGAGCTTTGAACACGTTCCGAGGGAGGCGGGGGACATTGAGCCCGAGTGGACCATGTTTCGCGCCTCTATTGTCGAGGCAGCTTATCGGAGTTGTGGCCGCAAGGTTGTTGGTGCCTGTCGTGGTGGCAACCCTCGAACCCGGTGGTGGACACCGGCGGTGAGGGATGCTGTCAAGCTGAAGAAGGAGTCCTATTGGGCCTTTTTAGCCTGTGGGACCCCGGAAGCAGCAGATAGGTACCGGCAGTCCAAGCGGCATGCGGCTCGGGTGGTTGCTGAGGCAAAAACTCGGGCGTGGGAGGAGTTCGGAGAGGCCATGGAGAATGACTTCCGTACGGCTTCGAGGCGATTCTGGTCCACCATCCGGCGTCTCAGGGGGGGAAAGCGGTACGCGACCAACACCATTTATGGTGGGGATGGCGTGCTGTTGACCTCAACTCGGGATGTTGTGAGTCGGTGGGCGGAATACTTCGAAGACCTCCTCAATCCTACTGGCACGTCTTCCACTGAGGAAGCGGAGCCTGGGGACTTTGGATCGGGCTCTCCAATCTCTGGTGCGGAGGTCGCCGAGGTGGTTAAAAAGCTCCGCGGTGGCAAGGCTCCGGGGGTGGATGAGATTCGTCCTGAGTTCCTTAGGGCTCTGGATGTTGTGGGGTTGTGTTGGCTTACGCGACTCTGCAATATCGCGTGGACATCGGGGGCAGTTCCCTTGGATTGGCAGACTGGGGTGGTGGTTCCCCTATTCAAAAAGGGGGACCGTAGGGTGTGTTCCAACTATAGAGGGATCACACTCTTAAGCCTCCCTGGTAAGGTCTATTCAGGGGTTCTGGAGAGGAGGGTCCGTCGGATAGTCGAACCTCGGATTCAGGAGGAGCAGTGTGGTTTTCGTCCTGGTCGTGGAACACTAGACCAGCTCTACACCCTCAACAGGGTCCTGGAGGGTGCGTGGGAGTTTGCCCAACCAGTTTACATGTGCTTTGTAGACTTGGAAAAGGCATTCGACCGCGTCCCTCGGGGGGTTCTGTGGCGGGTACTCCGGGAGTATGGGGTACCAGGCCCATTGATATGGGCTGTTAGGTCCCTGTACGACCGGTGTCAGAGCTTGGTCCGCATTGCCGGCAGTAAGTCAGGCTCGTTTCCGGTGAGAGTTGGACTCCGCCAAGGTTGCCCTTTGTCACCGATTCTGTTTATAACTTTTATGGACAGAATTTCTAGGCGCAGCCAAGGTGTTGAGAGGATCCGTTTTGGTGGCCTTAGAATCGCTTCTCTGTTTTTTGCAGATGATGTGGTCCTATTGGCTTCATCAGCTCGTGATCTACAGCTTTCACTGGAGCGGTTTGCAGCTGAATGCGATGCGGCCGGGATGAGGATCAGTTCCTCCAAATCCGAGGCCATGGTCTTGAGCCGGAAAAGGGTAGCGTGCCCTCTCCGGGTCGGGGAGGAGGTCCTGCCCCAAGTGGAGGAGTTTAAGTATCTCGGGATCTTGTTCACGAATGAGGGAAAACTGGAGCGTGAGATCGATAGGCGGATAGGTGCAGCGTCCGCAGTGAAGCGGGCGCTGTACCGGTCTGTCGTGGTGAAGAGAGAGCTGAGTCAAAAGGCAAAGCTCTCAATTTACCGATCGATCTACGTTCCCACCCTCATCTATGGTCATGAGCTTTGGGTTATGACCGAAAGAACAAGATCTCGGATACAAGCGGCTGAAATGAGTTTTCTCCGCAGGGTGGCTGGACTCTCCCTTAGAGATAGGGTGAGAAGCTCAGTCATCCGGGAGGGACTCGGAGTAGAGCCGCTGCTTCTCCACATCGAGAGGAGCCAGTTGAGGTGGCTCGGGCATCTGGTTAGGATGCCTCCTGGACGCCTCCCTGGTGAGGTGTTCCGGGCATGTCCCACCGGGAGGAGACCCAGTTAAAGGGACGTTCTACCTCAATCCAGGGAATTAGATTATGGAATGGCTTGGAGAATGTAGTTAAAAATGCCAAGTCAATGTTTACATTTAAGAAAATGATCAAAACAAATGTGTTAAAAAAATATATATGAAATAGCGTAATGTGTATTGTATTAGTTAGAAAATGTGTATTGTATTAGTTAGAAAATTAAAAAGAGTTAGTCATTTTGTACTATTGGTTGAAGATTATTATTGTATAATCTGATTGTTGAAAAAAGTTGGTTGAATACATGGTTGATTATTATTGTTTAATCTAATTGTTGGAAGTAAGGGGCAGATACAATAGGATTTATTCTTCTTTCTGCTACCTTTCATTTTTTTTACATTATGTACATTATCATTTATGAGATTGTCTTGTATTGTTTTTTTGGTAAAAAAATGAACAAATTTAATAAACATTTAATAAACATAAACCAAACTATGGTACATTTAAAAGCCTGCTCTATTATTAATTCTGTTCTGATTTCAAAAATTAAATTGAGCAAAAGTCTTACCCGTAACTACTCTGGACAGAAATAAGAAAGCTACGTTGATGCATGATGCTCTTATAACTCTGTCTGCATTCAAGGAGGTGGATCCTTCAGTGACGTCAATGCCCATATATGGAGAGGGACACATTTTGCAGCAGCTCCTGCGTTAAACTCTCCTTTAAGTCATGAAATAACACATTAAGCGTTATTTCTCTACAATATCAATAAAACGCTCCTGTTTTATTTTTTAAGTCACTACTACATATTAATGGCGATGCAATTTGAAAACATGGTGGGTGTTGTCCTTTAAGTATCTCGCGGTCTTGTTCACGAATGAGGGAAAACTGGAGCGTGAGATCGATAGGTGGATAGGTGCAGCATCCGCAGTGAAGTGGGTGCTGTACCAGTCTGTCGTGGTGAAGAGAGAGCTGAGTCAAAAGTCAAAGCTCTCAATTTACCGGTCAATCTACGTTCCCACCCTCATCTATGGTCATGAGCTTTGGGTTGTGATCGAAAGAACGAGATCTCGGATACAAGCGGCTGAAATTAGTTTTCTCCGCAGGGTGTCTGGGCTCTCCCTTAGAGATAGGGTGAGAAGCTCTGTCATCTGGGAGGGACTCAGAGTAGAGCCGCTACTTCTCCACATCGAGAGGAGCCAGCTGAGGTTGCTCGGGCATCTGGTTAGGATGCCTCCTAGACGCCTCCCTGGTGAGGTGTTCCGGGCACGTCCCATCGGGAGGAGACCCAGAGGAAGACCCAGGACACGCTGGAGGGACTATTTTTCTCGGCTGGCCTGGGAATGCCTTGGGATTCCCCCGGAGGAGCTGGCCCAAGTGGCTGGGGAGAGGGAAGTCTGGGCCTCCTTACTTAGGCTGCTACCCCTGCGTCCCGATCCCGGATAAGCGGAAGAAAATGGATGGATGGATATCATTCTCTTGCACATTGGTCAAGAGTATCATTATACTTTGCTTTGGAAAGCCATCGGGATTGTCGTCTAACGCTTGCCTGCAAATCTGGCAGAAAGGTGCTATTGTGCAATACTTGTTGAGTGTGTGGGAAATATGTATTGTATCCACCAGTTTCTAACAGGTCGTCCTACAGGATCTCAACCATCTGTTTAGTTCTTTCACGATGGAACATTTCTGTATCTGATCACTGACGTAACTTTCAGGTACAGCACAAATTAACTCCAAATCTTATCTCATTAGTCTCGTCATCATCATTGAGCTGCTGTTTAATATGCCATATTATTTTACATTATGAGTGTCTAGCATATATTTGAGATCTTTTAGCATATCGTTTAGCATTCAGGTGTTTAGACTTTGAGTAAACAATTTCGTTTCACATCATGTACCACATGTGATGCAAATGACAATAAAGAACCTTGAACTTGATCTCATCATCAGTAAACGATTACTGATGAATTATATTGTATGAATTACTGATGAAGCTCTGAACCGTGACCTCTTTAAGTGGCTTCAAACAGCTGCTAAGTTCATGGCAAAAACCAACGCAGACATGTTCCTGCTTTTAGTATTCTACATTGCTTTACAACCTAGCTGTTTTAGTTTCATTTTGTAAATACCATTTTCTTTCATTTGTTCTTCTCAATTTGTATGCTTTCTTTTATAATTGTCTACCGTTGTCTTTGTTGTCCACTGTTGTCACCATTATTTGTTAAAACAGGTATCTCTTGTAAATGAGTCCTAGAGGCTCAATTCATTTATTCATTCAACCTTTAGTTCTACAGGCTAGCCTCATTGAGCCACGAGGACTAATTTACAAGACAGACCTGTTCCAGACAGAACATATAAAATACAGACAAAAATAACAGTAAACAATGACAACAATGTACTTGTGCTTATATATGTACTTATATAACTTTTACTTATACTGTATATGTAAATAAATGTCTAAAAACAAACTTTAATATATATATATATATATATATATATATATATATATATATATATATATATATATATATATATATATATATATAATAATAATAATAATAATAATGAATTCAATTTATAACGCACTTTTCATTAATGAAAATCTCAAAGTGCTACACGGTGCAACAGAAATTAAATGTCAATAAAACAAGTAATAAAACAAGTAAAATCAATAACAGTATCAACTAAGATCAAAAGTAGAATCATGAGGAGGTAGAGTATGCTCGGTTGAAAAGAAAGGTCTTCAAGCCGCTCTTAAAGTCAACCACAGACTGTGGGGCTCTCAGACAGTCAGGAAGAGAGTTCCACAGGCGGGGGGCAGCCACACTGAAAGCCCGGTCTCCCATGGTCCTTAATTTGGTTCTCGGAATGTGAAGGAGATTACTGTTCTGTGACCGCAGCGACCGGGTGGATGAGTGTGGAATAAGAATATCCTTCAGATAATCTGGTGAAGCTCCATGTAAGCATTGATGTGTAATGAGAGCAGTTTTGTACTGAATTCTGTAGGCGACAGGAAGCCAATGAAGGTTATGAAGAATGGGCGTAATATGTTCAAATTTACGAACTCGCAACAAGATCCTTGCAGCACTGTTTTGAATATATTGAAGTTTCTGAAGGTTTTTGCCAGGGATTCCAATAAACAGGGAGTTGCAGTAGTCGAGCCTGGAGGAGACAAAAGCATGGACGAGCTTCTCAGCATCGGAAAAAGTTAGGGATGGGCGAAGTCTAGAGATGTTTCGAAGATGGAAGAAGCAAGTTTTAAACAGAAGCTTAATGTGATTTTCAAATGTAAGATTGGAGTCCATTTTTATTCCAAGATTAGTAACAGAGGTGGAGAGGGGGATGTCTTGTCCAGAAAAGGAAAGTGTTGTTATAGTAGATGTCTGTACCTGGTGAGGGGTGCCAATCAGTATGGCCTCGGTCTTGGAGCAGTTTAATTGAAGAAAGTTCTGATTCATCCATGCCCTAATTGCCTCCAGGCAGGCAGAGAGGGCAGTGAGTGAAGATGGAGATGACAAGGTGGAAGATGAGGATGCTCCAGTCCTGATGTAAAGCTGTGTATCGTCGGCATAACAGTGAAAAGAAATGTTGAACTGATTAATAATTTGACCTAAAGGCAGCATGTAAAGGGAAAACAACAGGGGCCCCAGAACCGACCCCTGAGGGACACCACAGGAGACAGAGACTGTCTGGGACGTGGCGTTGCCAAGACTAACACATTCCAGCCTATTGGAGAGGAAAGATTTGAAGTTATAGTTATAGTTTATTTTTAGACAGTTATTTTGTACTGTTGCAACTGTTTACTATATATGCCTGTGTGACAAGTGGCACACAGGCACTTTGTAGTAAACACCTTTCTTTATACAGGTTAATCAATGGGACTAACCTGTATAAATAAAGGTTGAATGAATGAAAATTGATATTCAAATATAGGAGGTATTTTGAAATTGTTTATTCTTGATTAAATTTGTGACTAACTAACCATTCAGGCTTGATGACCCCACTGTCTGACTGAAAGGGGACATCAAAGAGGAAGAGATCTTCTCTCAAACATTTGGTGACTGAAAAATATTGCTAAGTAGCAAGAAACACCAAAGAATAAAATTCATAGACTTGAAAAAATGCCATAATTAGTGTTAGAGAGATTCAACAATTTATCATATGAAACTTCCCAGCTCACTTTAAATCAAAGGTTCTCTGTTCACTTCAAAACATCCTTGAGACAGAACAAACAAAGTCTTTAAGCTTATTTCATGGTTAGACAATGTTTTACATTACTCCAATATTTTGATCAGATGTTCCTGCCTCAAACAGAATCCTGACTGCAGTTTATCTGTAAGATGTCAGAGTTTGTGTAACTTGTCAAACTTCACCTCTTTCTGTTATAAATACTCTGTGAGACCAGAAATAAATTTGGATATGTGCTGGAGTGTGTTTCGAGACTAAACTAGTTTCAGAAGTACATTACAAAGCATATCCCCTTTGCAAAGTTCATGATGTGTCTAACTCAATTCTCTTGTTTATCTTGGTGGTTTTTATTAAGGTAACAGGTGTTTAAAATCCCCATCAATTAGAAAGATTCAATTTATCCAGGTAGTGTTTGGTGTTTTGATGTAATATCTGAAATGACTGAAACATCTTGGTTTTTCATTCAAGATTGCTACCCGGCAACCTGGAGAGATTTTTTTGGAAACACATGAGAAGAAATGCAAAAAATAAAGATGTATTTCTCTAAAATACATTTTCTTTTGGAGATAAATAAAAGTGAGGTGTCAAAAGGAATGCTTAAGCAAACCAGGTAAATGCATCACTTCAGAAAGAGCTCTGGTTAACCCAAAACAGTATAGTCAGAGTGAATGGATGAAACAGTTGCTACTTGAGTCAACTGGATGGTATTTAGAATGTTTTAGGGTTAAGTGTCAGACATGACATACTTCCTAATGATTTGGTTTATTCCTGTCTGGAAAAAATAATTCCAGTTTGATTGCTGACAATATTTATAAGCACAACACACAGCTGAAGAGTAAAATCAAATGTCAGTTGTCACTTAAAGATTGAAAATGTAATCAGAAACACAATGGCCCTCATGCACGAACCGTTCATACGCACAGATTTGTTCTTAAACTATGCGTACGAGTGATTTAGGATCATTTGCGGCATTCAACAATGTTTTCGTATCCTACGATTTTTTTCAGATACGAACAAAATTTACGAGTGGTCCGGACCTGTCGTATATTTTAGGAGCGTCAGTCTGCTGTCTTCCAGACGGAATTTCTCCACTAATAACTTCATATTTCGTTATTTAGAAAATATTTAGAGTTTAAAAAAGTCACGCACCACAATTGTTCTTGACAATAGGTTCTGTTTGAAGTCGAATTATAATTTTAAATGTAATAATGACTAACGGATTAAAGTATTTAAATTAAAATCAATTTGTTATCAATGCCGTTTTCTAACACTACAATATCAATATGAAGATCTCAAACTGAAACCAACTTAAATTATGAATTAATTTAAGTTTAATTTGTCTCGGTAACGCAGACTTCGGTAACGCAGACTTTAGGTTGACCTCCTCCTGTCACAGTCATAGCTGTCAGATAGCTCAATCAGTAGAGCGTTGCGTCGCAGTGCCGAACCTTATGGGTTCGAGTCCCACATGGGACAACGTTTTTTTTTCTCCTTTTAATTCATTCCAGATTTAAAAAACACAAGAAAACTATTTACAATACAACAAGAAATGAAGCATAAAGTCTTTTTAATCTGGAATTAATAAATAATCTAAAGAAAGAAGGAAAAAAAAAACAATCATACCTCGTGGGACTCGAACCCACGAGGTCTCGATAAGCAGTGTAATGCTTTATCCAGTGTGCCACCACATCGCGTGTATATTTCAAGGTCCACATTTCTTATAAACAAACATTATTTGGCTTTAGTTGGTCATTTACTCCCATGAGTGACGTTGCTAATAAGGACAGATTTTCTTTTCTTGACCTCAGAGAGCAGAACTTCAATCTCCGCACCGGTAGAGTTCTTCGTTTTTACTTTTCGCTGTCATTTTATGAACGAACACGTTTTGCCTCTGAGGCAGGAAACGTAGCCTTATATGGTGTTTTGAGGGGTGGGGATTATGTAAATAACCTCTCCGCGTGCACGCGCAGGTTGATAGAACAGGTGGGATTCATCATATTTGCGCAGCCATTTACACACTTTTCCTGTGGATAGAAGAGTTTGTTGAATCTGACGTGGCATGTTCGTACGAACGCTTCGTACGAACAAAAGTAGGAGAAATTTAGGATAAAAATACGAACATGTTCGTGCATGAGGGCCAATGTACCAGTAATGCAGGCTGGGAAAGACGGCTTTAGACCAAATGCACTCTTTTGGCCATTACTGTTTTGAGTGCTTTTTATATCCTCACATAGATGAAAACAGTAAAAGGAATGCCGTCTAAACACACAAACACCCCTCCCACACACACACACATACATTCAAACAAAAATTGGTCAGATGAAAATGCAAAGTGTTTTGTCAGGGAAGAGTTCCCTAATCATGTGATCAAAATGGGAAAGGAAGTCTGAGATGGTCATCATTGTTTCCATACAATGATGAAATTAGTTCTCTGCATTTAACTCATCACACTTGAGATGCACCCATGTGGCGCAGTGGGCAGCTATTGAGCAACTGGGTTTTAGATGTCTTGCTCAGGGACACCATGACATGTGGGAATGGCTGGGAGTTGAACCGCGACTTTCTGGTCCCAAGTTGGCTGCCCAACGTCTACCCCCTCCACAGCCCCTAAAATGGCAATTTCTGGGAAATAAATTTTAAGTTTACTTGCTGTATATGTTCCAATACAAATGTTTAAAACGTTTAAAAAAAAAAAGTAAACGAATAGTGCTGAAGTATCACAAAGAAAGAGTTAAATCATGTCATCGGGACAGAATTTTCTTGGCAGAAACATTTAATCTTTCATACGAAAGATGTCATCAGTCTGAATCCTGCCAACCAACTCTGTGGTATAAATAGTAGTGATGCACCGGTCCACAATTTCTTGCTTCCGATCCGATCCAATACTTAAAACTGGGTATTGGCCAATACCGATCCAGTTCCGATATCCTCATCATCATTGAGTTTATATGAGGCTGTAATAATCTCCTATCAAGTATGTAGTGGACATGACCATGTCCGCTCTGATACACCTTTGTATTTTTGAACTGTTCCAGAGATGACCTTTACTGATCTCTCAGTAAAGCAAGACATTTACTACAAATTATTCCATTAGTTGTAATCTGAGAACATAGTCACCAAAAGAGACTATTGGCTTCTTTAATTTTACTCTAATGTAATCAAAAGAATAACATTTTGTCATTTTCACATATGTTTTTATGCTGTGTTATTCTGTAAAGTGAAACTGTGTCACTTCTGCACATCACTGTGTCCACTGCTGTGTGAAAGTTGAAGACTCGGGTCAGAGAGACCCGGCCGTTTTGTTTAGAAATGAAGAAGACAGTTAATCCGTTGTTTTCATGAGAATGACTCCAGTACTCTCTGTCTTGTCCTAAACATTTTCACTCTGCTCTGAATTTCACCTTGAATTATGATAACAACAAGGAACTGCTTGACTGGTTCTTTTTGGACCAATGGGGAAGAGACAAGTCTCTCTCCTCTCAGATCTTCTACTAAAGTTCTAAGCTTTTGCTGGAACTGAGAAAGTCTGCTGGTGTAAGTCTCAGGATGAGGTCTTCCCAAAGAACTGAATGAACGTCAGTCACACGCTAAGGACACGTCATTCAGTTAAGGACTAATAACATGTTGTTATGAGTCCACTTCAAACTGAGCGTAAGCTCAAAACTTTGTTTATTCCTTCCTGGAATAAGTTATCTTGAGCCAGAGGCCGGGAGCTGACGCATTTTCTGATGACCAACGCGAAACCAGGAGACGTTGGGAAGGTAAACAAATAACCTGCTCAGATGTACTAGCTCCCGCAAGGACCCCGTACATCTGAAAAGCTACAAGGTCTTCTCTTACCGGGCTGTCGTCAAAAGGTAAAGAGCTGTTTACAAACTTACCCGGAATTTAGCAGAAGTCGGATGGAAAGTGTCATTTCTGGTTACACTCAAGATAATAATAATAATGAATTCAATTTATAACGCACTTTTCATTAATGAAAATCTCAAAGTGCTACAAGGTGCAACAGAATTAAATGTCAATAAAACAAGTAAAAAAAACAAGTAAAATCAATAACAATATCAACTAAGATCAAAAGTAGAATCATGAGGAGGTAGAGTATGCTCGGTCGAAAAGAAAGGTCTTCAAGCCGCTCTTAAAGTCAACCACAGACTGTGGGGCTCTCAGACAGTCAGGAAGAGAGTTCCACAGGTGGGGGGCAGCCACACTGAAAGCCCGGTCTCCCATGGTCCTTAATTTGGTTCTCGGAACGTGAAGGAGATTACTGTTCTGTGACCGCAGCGACCGGGTGGATGAGTATGGAATAAGAATATCCTTCAGATAATCTGGTGAAGCTCCATGTAAGCATTGATGTGTAATGAGAGCAGTTTTGTACTGAATTCTGTAGGCGACAGGAAGCCAATGAAGGTTATGGAGAATGGGCGTAATATGTTCAAATTTACGAACTCTCAACAAGATCCTTGCTGCACTGTTTTGAATATATTGAAGTTTTTGTAGGTTTTTGGCAGGGATTCCAATAAACAGGGAGTTGCAGTAGTCGAGCCTGGAGGAGACAAAAGCATGGACGAGCTTCTCAGCATCGGAAAAAGTTAGGGATGGGCGAAGTCTGGAGATGTTTCGAAGATGGAAGAAGCAAGTTTTAAACAGAAGCTTAATGTGATTTTCAAATGTAAGATGAGAGTCCATTTTTATTCCAAGATTTGTAACAGAGGTGGAGAGGGGGATGTCTTGTCCAGAAAAGGAAAGTGTTGTTATAGGAGATGTTTGTACCTGGTGAGGGGTGCCAATCAGTATGGCCTCAGTCTTGGAGCAGTTTAATTGAAGAAAGTTCTGATTCATCCATGCCCTAATTGCCTCCAGGCAGGCAGAGAGGGCAGTGAGTGAAGATGGAGATGACAAGGTGGAAGATGAGGATGCTCCAGTCCTGATGTAAAGCTGTGTATCGTCGGCATAACAGTGAAAAGAAATGTTGAACTGATTAATAATTTGACCTAAAGGCAGCATGTAAAGGGAAAACAGCAGGGGCCCCAGAACCGACCCCTGAGGGACACCACAGGAGACACAGACTGTCTGGGACGTGGCGTTGCCAAGACTAACACATTCCAGCCTATTGGAGAGGAAAGATTTGAACCAGTCCAGGACGGTGTCGCAGAGACCGACCTCCACATGAAGACGGTGGAGGAGGATACTATGGTCCACAGTGTCGAAGGCTGCAGTGAGGTCAAGGAGGACAAGGATGGAGGGAGAGCCAGTGTCAGCAGCCAAGAGGACATCATTGGTAACCCTCAGCAATGCAGTCTCTGTACTGTGAGCTGCCCTGAATCCAGACTGGAACTTCTCATACAGGGAGTGTTGTTGTAGGTGGTCCTGCAGCTGAGCAGCAACAGCTTTTTCCAGCACTTTAGACAGAAAAGGGAGGTGTGAAATTGGGCGGTAATTAGAAAAAATGTCGGGATCCAAATTAGATTTTTTCAGAAGAGGCCTAATGATGGCAGTTTTTAGAGGCAGTGGAACATGACCAGATTGTAGAGACTGATTTATTATTTGAGTGATTAGTGGGCCTATTGCAGAGTGATTGGTTTTTATGAGAGACGAGGGGAAAGGATCCAGGGCGCAGGATGAAGGCTTCATTTTCTTGATGATGGCCTCCACCTCACTCTGAACAACTTCGTCAAAGCTGTTTAGGGTCCCAGAATGCAGACGGGTAGGTGGCACACTGAGAACAGGGAGGTTGTGGAGCTGAGATCTGATAGTGTCAACTTTGGTTTTAAAAGATGAAAGAAATAGGTCGCATTTTTGAGCAGAGTCCTCAAGAGTTTGTTTAATGGGATTAAGCAGACGAGTTACTGTGGAGAAAAGCTGTTTAGAGTTTCCAGGGCAGGAGTTGATGATGTTAGAATAATATTTGGAGCGTGCTTCTTTAAGCGAATAGGCGTACGCTTTCTGATGTTCTTTATATGCCTGCTTATGCACAGAGAGACCAGATGATTTTACACGTCTCTCAATAGCACGGCCAGTTGCCTTCATCTTGCGCAGCTCATCAGTGTACCAGGGGGCTGAACGCGAGAAAGACACCAGTCTTGTCTTCAAGGGGGCGTGTAGGTCCAGGAGCTCCCGAAGAGATTGGTTGTAGTAATCCACAGAGTCATCTGCAGAAGGATGATTGACAGCGCTCAGGGTGTGAAGATCAGCAGACAGAACATCAGGGGAAATGTTTTTAAGGTCACGGAACTGGATGGGTCGTTTTGGGTTTGAAGCAGGCGAAGATGAAGGCACTTCCAGGGAGATGACCCTGTGGTCTGAGACACCCAGGTCATATACAGATAAGTTATTGATGAGTACAGTGTCTGTAATCACCAAATCCAGAGTATGCCCCCTGCTGTGCGTAGGGGCGTCAACATGTTGAGTGAGATTAAGAGAGTCCAAAAGAGACTTAAAATCTGTTGCCAGAGGTGAAGAAGAATTGTCCACGTGGATATTTAAGTCACCAAGAAAAATAGTCTTCACAGGGGAGGTGCAGAAAAAAGTGAGGAGGTCATGCATCTCTGAGTTAAATGAAACATGCGGTTTGGGAGGTCTATAAATTAATATAACATTCATCAGGAGTGGGGCTTTGAAGCTGAAAGCCAGACATTCAAAAGAAGAAAAATCCTGAGAAGACAGATGAGACAATTTTAAATTACTACGATAAATTACCGCCAGACCACCACCGCGGCCAGTGCTGCGGGCTCTCTGCAGATAACTGTATCAAGAAGGACACGCCTCATTCAGAGAACTGAACACATCTGGTTTATGCCAAGTCTCTGTAAGACACATGAGGTCCAAGTCCTTCTCCAGAATGTGATCATGAATTAAACATGACTTGTTGGATAGTGACTGCACATTGAAAAGTTCTAATTTAATACCAGTTGGAATAGAAGCTTTTTGAACCGGTTTAAGCAGACTGAAGTCCACTCCACGTTTTCCTCGCCACTTCGTGCGCAGTGGACTACAAGGACTACAAGGGCCTACAGACGCAGCGTTCTGATGACGACGTCGAGGTGCGACGCGTCTTTCAGCCCAGACAGCACTAATAGAATCCGAGTTCGCTTGAGAATAAACGGTTTTCTTTCGAGAGCTTCTATGGATGTAACGAGGTCTACGCAGAAGTCCCAGTTGTTTGATGGTGGAAACAGAAGGAGGAATGGAGCAGTTGTTAAGTCCAAACAACTGCGAAGCGGAATACGTCAACATCCACGAGCCGGTGGGGGCTAGCACAGAGCTAGCCGCTAGCAGCAGGCCCACGGCTCAAAAAAAGATATACAAGAAGCAGAGAGATGTAACTCGAACGAGCATTACCTTGAAGGAGTACAGGAGAGAGTCCAGAACAGTCCAGAGGACACAGGAAGTTGAGAGAGGCAGCAGGTAAGCGAACAATAAGTGCAGCTACGTGGTTCTCAAAGCTAAATTTGTGTTGAAGCTAGCGGGAGCTAGCAGCTCCTACTATTAATCTCACATCTCAGAACTTCTGAAAGCCCATCAGCCTGGCAGGAACTTACGATCTGCCAGTCAACACCTGCTGGAGGTGCCTCGCTCGAGGTACAAGCAATGGGGAGACCGGTCATTTTCTGTTGCCGGCCCAAAAGCCTGGAACAGTCTCCCCCTTGAGCTGCGTGCCACCTCTGATCTGACTCTGTTCAAAACCAAACTGAAGACCCACTTGTTCAAAAAAGCTTTCAGTGTGTAACTTTTATTATTTTGTATTTTAGTATGTAGCATCTTTATTTCAATTGCATTTTTATTTCACTTGTTCAAAAAAGCTTTCTGTGTGTAACTTTTATTACTTGTGTTATTTTAGTATGTAGCATTTTTTATTTCCATTGCCTTCTTTTATCGCTGTGGTTTCTTATTCTATTTTCATTGATCTATTGTTCCCGTTTATTTTTCTTTTTATCCTGTTAAGCACCTTGGTCAATGCAAGGCATTGTGGAAGGTGCTATACAAATAAAGTTTATTATTATTATTATTATTATTATTATATTATTATTAAAATTCCGGTTAGACTAGTAAAGTTTTCTAACTAATGAATCCAGCAAACAAGTCAAATCTTGGCTTCGCCACGATCTTCCATCCTGAGCAAGCACAATGGCATCAGTGGAAAGGAAAAACTCCCTTTTAGAAGGAAGAAACCTCTAGCAGACCCAGGCTCAGGACAAGCGGTCATCTGCTTTGACCGGCAACTTATAATGTTTGCAGATCTAAAACGCAGTCAGAAAAGACAGTTGCTCTAAAACTTAATCACAGAAAGGTAGAAAGGTAAATATGCCTGCGTCCGTTCACACAGGTGCTGTACACAGGCTTGCGCCTGCCGCACTCTGCGTTCAAGAAAGGTAGAAAGGATTCAAAGAAAAGTAGAAATGTCCGCGTCCGTTCACATAGGTGCTGTGCACAGGCTCACGCCTGCCGCACTCTGCGTTCAAGAAAGGTAGAAACATTCAAAGAAAGGTAGAAATGTCCGCGTCCGTTCACACAGGTGCTGTGCACAGGCTCACGCCTGTCGCACTCTGCGTTCAAGAAAGGTAGAAAGGTAGAAATGTCCAACAAGAAATGTCCAAAAAAGCACGGTGAAAAAAATAGCAGAAAGTAACAAAAAAGGCTCAGGGAGCAAAAAGTACGAGCAACGGCAGCCAAGGTGTACCCGCGTCCGCTCACAAGTGCGCTGTCACAGGTGCGCGGTCACAAGATAAATAACTTCCTCTTTTAACCTCTCCCTCTTAAATTTCTCCATCTCCATTTCTAAGCTGGTAACTATATTTAAGCTAAGACTGAGCCACAGACTAAGTATAATGACATCCAGTATTTATGTCTGTTGTTACAATTTAAATGTGCTGATGTATTAAATTGCAAGCAAGTGAAATCATGTCAATCAAAGTGTAATGGTGTTAATTTTAGTTGATTTATTTTAAATAAATGGTAGTGTCTTTGGCATACCAAACTAAGTTAACGTTTCCATTGTCACTCTATGGCTTCTGTTTTACTTATCCATCATAAAGATCACAGAAATATTGGGTAAACGGAAAAAGAAAAGAATCCAAGAAATTACTATTCAATCTGAATAAGTAAATTAATTAAGGTAAAGAGGTCAGTATTAATATTGACCTCCTATATATCCTTTACATCTGGGTGGCACCGTACGTGTTTAAAGACACAATATGGTGGTTACCCTCATGTTTACTTCATCTGGTGGTCCAAGTACGAGTTTTCTGAACGTTTATTCATAAATCTGTGATCCATCATGAACTTGAAACGTTATGTTTGCATATTAGGATCCAAGTTTTAAACTCTGAGGATAATAATTTGGACTGGAAGTGTTCAGAACGATTGCAGGACTGCAGTTTATGACATTTGAAGCTGAAATTGTTATTTGTTAAATTTTTAAACGCTATAAGTAGTTTGGTGGGTATTTGTCAGGCTGTGTGGCATGTGTTTGGTGGTTCTGATAAGACCCGGTCCAGATTACGTTGTGTATCAGCTGAGGCAATCTCACTGCAAAATGACCGCCGAGTCATTGTGCATGAAAAGCTATTATTAACATCTACAGGAATTGCTGTGCTGGTATTTTATATGTTAGAGCAGGTCAAAGAAGCATATTACTGTTAGAACGTGTCGGATAGTGGTTCATGAAACCAGAATTCTGCTCCTTAAAAGTGGACGGAACCAACCTTTACGCGGCTCCGAGAGAGTCCGTGTTGTGTTGCAGTTAAAGTGCTTTGCTACTAAGCGTAGCTAAGTTGTGCCTGTTTTAATTGTGATTGCCATGTTTCAAAATTTTGGGAAGTTAATTTGAAGCGTTTGAGTTGTTTAAGGGTCTGTAAAAGTTGTGTTCTGTTGTGCTAAGGTAACGTTAAAGGCTACGTGTCTTTACATGTTGTTTATGAGCTATGATTGGATAAAGCGAGAGCTGTGAGCTGTCAATCACTCTCGTAGCGAGCGCTGATTTGCTGTAGTGGGGACGCACGCCGTTGCGACAAGCCTACTTTGTCGTCATTTCCGACATTGCATTGGTCGAAGGTATGAAAACTACATTAACCATGAATGCTTGAGAATAGAACCACAAGCGCTGTGATTGATTGGTTGACGTCGCGTATCTGTATAGCGAGCTCCGCCTCGTTCAAGTACGGAAGCTGGTGACGCGCTACGTCGACCCGCCTATTTTTGTCATCATTTCAAGGTGCGGCACTTTGAGTGACAGTTCACACTCACCAGACAAACAGAGATTTCACTAAAAGTTTAAAAAACAATTTGTAGCCATCTAAACTGTCTAACAACATAAATTTGTCTCTGACAAGAATGTGGTTCGAGCGCTTTTCACGGACACACTAGAAACTAACTCTAATAAGTTGTTTTTATTTTAAATACTGAATAGAAAAATCAGCCGGCTCGTGATAACATTAAGACTTGAAGCTACCCCCTGTTGGTTAAAATACATTAACAGATGAGTTTTCTCATAAAACATCATAAAAAGTCAGCATTTTTATGGTGAAATACCACCTTTAAAATTGTTCTGTACACAAACAAAAAACTCCTTCTCAGCTCATTGCATAAGTGTAGGTCTGTACCAAATACACGACAGAGACAAACGTGTAGTAGCCTACGCCAGCAAGATGATGGCAGGCCCCGAGTTGAGATTCTCAGACTGTGAGAAGGCTTTACTGACCACAGTGTGGGCAGTTAAACATTTCTCCAGCTACATTGGTGGACAAAAAATCATTGTGGAAACACAACATCAGCCAGTGACTTTTCTTAAAAGTGAACGCATCAGAGATGGTGTGGTAACAAACTCATGTGTTGCAACATGGCTCGTGGCGCTTAAAAGTTTTAACCTAGACATACGTTATGGTCAAAACAAGAAGTCACATCTGGGGACGGACTTGGCAATCTGCCAAAAGTGTACACAAGATGTACCAGCCACCCAGCCACCGGTTGAGGTTAAACCCCCAGTAACTGAAGACCCGAATCACCACTTCTTTGATGACAATATCTGCAAAGATATGACAACATTGTACGTGGATGGATCTTCATTCCTCCGCGACAAAATCTGCAGAGCAGGTGTTGGAGGGGTCCTCCTCCAAGACCAAGAACAGATTACTTTCAGCTACAGATTAGGCTCTCAGACTTCTCAGTACGCTGAGATTGCGGGAATCCTAATAGCTCTCCAGATGGTAGTAGAAAGCTCCATCAAGACGCTAGTCATCTGCACTGACTCTAACTATGCTCGTTTAAGTTTCGCTTGTCACCTCGCTGTGTGGAAACAGAACGGTTTCCTAACAAGCGACAGGAAGGTGGTGAAGCACAAAGAGCTTTTCATGGCATGTGATCACTTGGTGACATCACACGACTTACAGATCTACTGGAAGAAAGTTCCAGGACATTCTAGAGTCCCAGGCGATGACAAGCACTACAATGACATTGCAGATTCCTTAGCCAAAGAAGGAGCCGACGAAGGTCCTCTATGGTCCTTCGACCCCTCCTGGTTAATCAAGACTCTGTCAATACAACCTACAGTCAGGGTTATGGCAGTCACACGTGCACAGGCCGCAGCCAGACCTGCTGACAACGCAGTCTCTGTACGACCCGCACTGACTGACCCAGACATCATCCAACTACAGATGTTGGATCCTGCTATCAACTCCATGATACTGTACTTGACTGATCCAGACAAAAACACTCCGTCTAAAGACGCACTGGATTCCGATCCGGACCTTAAAGTCCTTTACCAGCTGCACAAACAGCTAAAACTAATCAAAGGTATCCTAACTTTCGCTCATGGACCAACGTCCTTACCTGTGTTCGTGGTTCCCCATGACCAAAGGGAGGTGATGTTAGTTCATGCCCATGATCTCCCGTCCGTAGGACACAAAGGAGATAAAGCCACGCTGAAGGCATTAAAACAAATTGCCTATTGGCCTGGAATGAAAAAGGATGTAAAACACTTACATTGAAGGGTGCGTGGTCTGCGGCCAGTTTCAGCCAACCAGACCACTTCACAGAGCACCACTGCAAAGCAGAGGCATTGCATTCCCATGGTCTGACCTCCAGATCGACTGGGTTGGACCACTCACTAAGAGCTCTAGAGGAAATAAATATTTTCTCACGGTAACCTGTGCATTTACCAAATGGGTAGAATGCCTACCAGCTCCTAACGACATAGCACAAACCACTGCTATGTTGTTAATGAATCATATATTCTCAAGGTTTGGACTTCCCCTTCGGGTGAACTCAGACCAAGGTACACACTTCACAGGTGAAGTGATGAAAGAACTGTGGAAGACGCTAGGCGTCAAGGCCAACTTTCATGTCGGCTACCACCCACAGGCTTCAGGCCAAGTAGAGAGAGCAAACAGAACTGTGGTGAGTATTTTGAAGAAATACGTGGCTGCAAACCACAAGGACTGGGACGTGAAACTCC
This sequence comes from Garcialebias charrua, assembly GCA_038048925.1. Lineage (NCBI taxonomy): Eukaryota > Metazoa > Chordata > Actinopteri > Cyprinodontiformes > Rivulidae > Garcialebias > Garcialebias charrua. The sequence continues at coordinate 22,311 of JBBPBX010052444.1, forward strand.
CTCTGGTCCTCATGGCCATAAGAGCCACTCCACACACATCAACTGGCATCTCTCCCTTCGAGATGATGACCGGTCGACAAATGACTCTCCCTCTACACCTGTTGTACCAACCAGGCGACGCCGCCATGGCGACAGCCTACACCACACAACAATACATGAAAGATTTGAATGTACACCTCAGAAACACTTTTGCTTTCGCCCAGAAAAACCTGGAAAAATCTGCTGACGGACGTAAGGCGTACTATGACCAGAAGGCCTCTCACGATGAACTCCAAGTGGGAGACAGTCTGGTACTATACGTTCGCCCCAGCAACCGGGAAAGGAGGGTCCGAGACCGGAACTCTCGCCCGCAAACTGATGCCCAGGTGGACTGGACCACATCTGATAACAGACAAAGTGTCCTTAGTCGTCTACGAAATCAAAATCAGCAAAGAATGCAAAGAGCCAATTGCTAAATGGGTACATCGAAATCAGATCAAACCTTACAAGGCGTTCAATGACTCCACAAAAGACAAAGATCTCACAAACTCACCGACTTCATGGGATAATAAGGTCGTCCAAACACATTAGTAAATAAACTAATCAGGTTTAAACTACCGTATTTTCCACCCTATAAGTCGCATTGTACAATTTGAACTTAGAAATGCTAAGTCTAACACCCACAACAAAAACTAATCTTAACAACCGTTTAAATCCACGAGATTTAATTTGACCTCAGTTATAAAGTTGAGACCTGTTTTTCTTGTGTGTTGCACTTTGGAATCTGACGACAAGAGTGTGTCGAAGCAGTGAAACGTTGTTTCCTTGTTGTTTAGTCATTACTGTTGTCATTAGTTGAGATATTGTTTGGTTCTGAACACTCCCAGCCAAAAAGGTTTTGTATTAACATTGGTTAATGAATGATATGGATTTAACTATGCCAACATGCAGTTCGTTTTGTTAAATCTCAATCGTCGAAGAGTCAATGTAGTTTAAAGCTACTCAAGGTACCATAAACTACACTGGTCTCACAATTTCTAAATTGAACCGATTCGATCGTTTCTATTCTAGATTATCTATTCATTTTGATGAGTCTCGCCATAGACTTCAAAATTTATTAGGAATACCAAATCCTACGTCGTTCGTCTAAAAGACAACAGACATTTAGATCAAACTATATTTCATTTTTCTATTTTAGTTTAACCTAAACTAAGTAATGAATGGAGGAATAGTTTGGAATTAGAGGCCTTCGTTACAGAAGCCCTCCAAAATTTTATAGGTATAGATCCCTATTTCTAATTTTACAGAATTGATCCACCCCTTAATTGGTAATTGTAGCTGATCTAAATCATGATAGCTTACACACCAGGTGCATATAGGTAGGGCCTAATGTAAAATCCCAATCATAAGCCCACCTAAAAACCACATAATTGCATGACACATAGAACCAGAGTGGCACTGACTGGAAGCCAACCAGCCAACAACCTTCGATGTGGGGACCTGCAGCTCCAACGCTTGGTCTTCAACCTTCATCCAAGGGTCGCCTCCTCTGCTTCAATCGAGGGATCCCCTCTACATGCTGATTAAAAACCATTCTTGCTGATGAAATCAATAACCCCCATCGTTGTGGATTTACCGTTGTGGATTATAAGACTTTGTTTCCAAGGGATCACAGACTCAGTTTTCCATGGGTTAACAGACTATGTTTTCCAAAGGATTGAAAGCTTACCGCAAAGGGATTACCTACGAACAGTATGGAATTTCCAAAAACATTATGGGAGTATAATTTTGAACTTTTTTTTTTTACTTTTTCCACTTGCTGGATTACATAGAGGTCAGAGACATTCGGTGGTATCCTTTCGTGTTGGAACTCATCTCCAAGGACAGGCGATGACTTCCAAAAAGGGGGACTGT
>JBBPBX010052445.1:0-24203 GCA_038048925.1 Garcialebias charrua
TTAGCCGGTAGAATACATAGTTCCCATGTGACGTCACATCTGTGTTACTTCCGGGTGGACCCTCATTTCGAAAGGCGGCGCGCTGCCTCTCGACATGAGGCTGACAGCGCAGTCTATGGATGTTCATTTTTCACGTTGTTTTTTTTTTTTGTTAATTTCTAATTAATTGCAATGGTTACTTCGTGTTGTGTCAGTGGGTGTTCCAGTCGGGTAGACGTTTGGGCAACGCGCAGGTTTCACTCAATCAAAAAAAAAAGTAAACATGAAGGATTTATCTCATCGTAGAAGCTCACAGCTGAGCAGCCTGCAGCCCCAACTCTGCTTGGATCTGCTCTGAAGACATCTGCTTTTGGCCGGTAAACAAAATATTCTACATAAATCATTTTGTGAAACAATGTTAGAGTACAACTGTCTGTGTGTTAGAGCTGTTTTTTTTTTTTTCATTAGCAATACCGTCTTGCATGCTGTGGTTAGCTTAGCATCTCGCTAACGCAACAATGGCTTCCTCACGGTCCAGCCGGTCCACCGGGACCGGCAGGGAGACCACCCCAGTGGGGAAAGGAGGACGGGAGCCAAGTCGTGCGGGCGACGCGTCGGTCCCATGGGACGTGCCCCCGCAACCGCGACGGTTCCACGCCGTCTGACCTGAGCTCGACGGACCCTCGGCTCCAGTGCTAACAACATGCTAACTTCCAACACGGTAACACTCAAAAGTGCTGGTTCTGGTCCGTGTTCAGCTTGGACTGTTTGTGCTGGCTGTGTGTTATTTTAGTTAAACCTTTATTTAGCTGGTTAGATATGATTGAGACAGTTTACACATCTTTTTTGGATTTAAAGCTGTGAAGCCGGTGTGCGCTCCTTGTAGTAATTAAATAATTAATGATATCAGAGTAACTTGTGACTAGTTGTCCGATTCGTCTGCCATGATTTCTTTCTCAAACTCATTTAACTCCGACCACTGCCATTTTCTCTTGTTCCTTGGTGAAGCTGTGGTGGCTCGTGTTTTTGTCCGTATAATTTGCTCTGGTTGTTCGTGTCTGCTAGTTCGCCATCTTGCCTTTCTGCCTTTAGATATGGTGCGGTAACCGCTATTGCGCAATACTGGGGCGTGTCTGGGAACTATGTATAGATTTTCACTGGATCTGGATGGATTTCACTCCTTTTATCACTTTGATCCATTTGATTTTCATCAAAAATATATCGATTATTATTACTATAAGGAAAATATATTGGGTCTAACTAATGATCTAAACTAACCTGAAGTCAGTCAATAATTAATGACTTCCAATGATTTCAAGACTTTTTAGCTGCTTGAATAATTATGACTTCAACTACAGTTGATGAATTAGAAACTAACTTTTGAACATTTGAACTCTACTAGCTGCAGCTGATTGCAGTGATCAGTGTCTAATCTATACTAAAACTTCTAAAGTACATTTTCAGAATTCATGCAAAGACAGCAGATCATAGAGAAACAGTTTTTAAAACACAAAAACACGTCAGAATACAACTTATTTTATGGAGGAAAAGAATAGGGCTGTTGATGAGGCCTTTTTTCATGAATTATAGACAACTTTTTGTTTCTAAGGTCAGGTGGCTGTGGCGGCCATCTTGAACTGGGTTGACTCAGAAACTTGATCATTTGTAGATGTACATACAAAGAATAAAAAGTGTGAGCTGGAAAACCTGAAACCTGTGAATCCTGCCTAACAATGGAAGAAGCATCTGCTGGAACCTGAGAGTCGTCAGGGTTTCACCATCCCTCTGAGGACCGTTTTCAGGGAAACATGGAAGTTCAAAAGTTTTGGACAGATCCCACTCCTCCCTCTTAATGGTTCTTTATCTAGACAGCAAAAACTAATTGAAGTGAAACAATGAAATGTCATCGGTCTTACAGAATTGAATCTAAATTGATTCTTGATGTAAAAACACTAATAATGACGGTGATCACTAAATGTTTGTTAAAACTAGGTCTCAAATTAAAATTAAGATGTTTTGTTCTATTGAAAATAAATCAGTGCATTCCACTCAAATTATTACCAGGATGCAAACTATTCCACAATCATAAGCTTTATTGCAATCAAAAGTTAAATGAAATCAAGAAATAGAGCAAAATAAAACAAAAGCTCTTACATCATCAAGTATGAAATTTGATAATAAACTTTCAACATTGATTTACAGTGGTATTAAACCAAACAGCTTGTTGTAAAAATGATTGGAAACATGATTGAATTATCACAGAAATATTTTGAACAGTAGCACTTCTAATTCTAATTCTAATTACTCACAATTCATTAAACCTTTATTTAGTCAGGTTAATCCCATTGAGCCTCGAGGACTCATTTACAAGAGAGACCTGTTTTCAATAAAGAATGACAACAGCGACAACAATAAACAATCATAAGAGAGGCATACAGAATTATTTATTTTTTCCGGGTCATTGGAGCAGAAGATTTACCAGGGAGACACAGACATTTACAGCCACCTCTTCAGCTCTTCTAGGAGGACACCACAGCATTCGCAGACCAACTGACTATTTAATAAGTACCGGTAAGTAATTTTTATTTTATTATGTTTTTTCTTTTCTTAGGCAGACGTGCTCCATTGTACAGCAAGGATGATCCAGACTGGGTGCCTTCACTGAAGACGTGTGCTGCAGAGAAGTCTGTAGCAGTTGGTGCTGATGGTGGGATGACATCTGGCAGCTGAACGCTTCAACCGACGACAAAAAAGAACTAAAAAAAACATGGCAAATAGCACATGTTAGAATCCATGTTGAACGTGTCATAGGCTGTGTTAGACAAAAATACACAATCTTGAATGGCCCTCTTCTACCTATTGATTTTCAAACATGTAGATATCCAGAAAAAGTTGCATTAATCGATATGATTGGCTTTGTGTGCTGTGCCTTGGTTAATCACCTTTGGTGGGTTATGAGTAGCTGCATGAATTGTAAAAAGAACAAGTGGATAGAAGAGTGATAGCTGATGTGAACCTTTTTTATTTTACATTGTTCCACCTTTACTTTGAAGTTGTTTTTGCAAATATGGGGCAGACATGATTTTTCATTCACTGCACTCTTTATTTGAGCATGATGCTGGTGAAGATTCTCAGTCGTCCAGGACATGATAAAATCAAAAAAGGCGTTCAATACAGGATCAACTGGACTTTATTAGTAACAAATAAAGTCCAGTTGATCCTGTATTGAACGCCTTTTTTGATTTGAGCATGAATTACTATATCATTACTGTTTATGTATTGATTTGATGAATGTAATTTTGATTATGCTTTTTCTGTAATGGATATCACACAGACGTGAGCAAACAAGACAACTTACATACTGCTGTGCTGATACTGTATAGCTCACGTCGATTTAGAAAACCTCTCTTTTAAACAGAATAAATGACATTATGTATCATTAACCATTTTGTTTGTGCACTTTTTGTATTGACTAGAAAATATTCTGCCAAACTCAAAGTAGTTGTAAGGTAAAAAAGGTCTATATAAAGACAACCATTCGTACTATTATCTTAAAAGATAAATGTCTGCAGAATGCACCTCAAAGTTCTTACTGTAATTAGATTCATAGAGTAGCTGTTATTTATATAATTTGTGTTGAAACACTGTACAAGAGTTGAACATTTTGAATAACACTTGTCAGCCATCATTGTACTTCACATGTTTATTTAAAAAATATGTTTTGAGGTAGTTCTGCACAGAGCTTCTATAAAATGAACTGAAACACACATTTACACATTTAGTCTGGATTAATAAGGAAAATCAAGGCATTGCTCTCTGGAACCGCTCAGATCTGGTTGATCCAGGGATCAAATGTAGCTTAAAAAACAGGGATCTAAGATCATTTTGACAAAATTTGCTTCAATCCTCAGACTGATGTGATGAGTCACATACATTTACAATAAGAATACATAGCTAGTGTGTGTTTAAAAACACACCCAAAATATATTTATATGTACACAGACAAATTAAAAATTAAATATAAATCACCAAATAATTCACAATGTCTGCGTAGGTCACAGCTGGTAAGGTCTTCTCATCTTCTGACATGTTGGACAGCCGGTATGGGTCTTAGCTGCCAATTATCTGTATTTTATCCAAATAACGTTCCTTTGCTGCAGGCTGAAGCTGGTCCACATACTCTCCTGCAGCTTCTGTCTTCTTTACAGAGGTTTGTTTTACAGAGAACATGGTCAAATCAGAAATAAAACCGGAGCTCCGACTTCAACTACTGTGTGTTTACAGCGCGAGTGTCTCCAACATGGCGGTGCTTCCGGTATTGCGCAATCCGTGAAAGGGGTCGATAGACCCCTTTCACGGCTCGTCATCAACCCTGGAAATATACCGGAAGTAGCCATCTTGGCGACATAGCTGTGTTAGCCTCAAAGCTATTGTAGTGGTGCGTCGCGTCTGGTCACACAAAATCAAAAAATGGTGAATTATTGTCGTGTCCATGGCTGCCACAATCGGTCAGATTGAGAGAAAAAGCTTCTGTTTTACAGATTACCACTCGTGATCACAAATCAAGGTGAAGTAACTCAGCAGTTATCAGAGGAAAGTCGACGTCTGTGGCTGCCAGCCTAAACCAGAACTTGGATTGAAAAAAACTGAGCAACATCCGAATTTGCTCTGCACACTTTGTGTCAGGTAATATATTTCTTACAGTAGATTATAGTGAATTAGGGCATTACACGAATCATAAGTTTATTGAGCACGAGGACAGAGCTTCAAAACACCACCTCCCTTTCTCTGTTCAAGACAGCCCTGAAAACACATCTCTTTAGACTAGCTTATCATTAACTTTACTAAATGTATTTTATATTATATAATCCTTATGTATTTTATATTTCAATTTGTCACTGATAATGTTTGAACTGAATTGGTTTGTTAAGTGTCCTTGGGTTTTAAATAAAATGATTATTATTATTACAATCCTTTAACTGTGCTGCATAAAATGTACATGGAACGTTAAATTTTTTTGTTGAGTTATTTGTTTTTTTACAAATAGCATAAACAACTCAACAACTGAAAGCTTAGTTGTTTATGCTGATTATTCAAAATTCATAAGAGCACATGACACTCATGACAAGAGCACTGTCATGAGTGTCATGTCACTGTCATGACATGACACTCATGACAAGAGCACTGTCATGATAAACTACACACCTAGCTCTCAAGTTGAAAAGCAAAAAATACGTACAAACACTAAATATGTAAGAAGCACATACAATAACCTAAATTAACTGTTCTTGTGTTGTTTGACAACTGACAATCCGGTGCTATGTTGTAAATCCTGTTTTGAAATTCATATGCATATGAACACACCAATTATTTACAACTTCATTTAAGTAATTTTTATTTTATTATGTTTTTTCTTTTCTTAGGCAGACGTGCTCCATTGTACAGCAAGGATGATCCAGACTGGGTGCCTCCACTGAAGACGTGTGCTGCAGAGAAGTCTGTAGCAGTTGGTGCTGATGGTGGGATGACATCTGGCAGCTGAACGCTTCAACCGACGACAAAAAAGAACTAAAAAAAACATGGCAAATAGCACATGTTAGAATCCATGTTGAACGTGTCATAGGCTGTGTTAGACAAAAATACACAATCTTGAATGGCCCTCTTCTACCTATTGATTTTCAAACATGTAGATATCCAGAAAAAGTTGCATTAATCGATATGATTGGCTTTGTGTGCTGTGCCTTGGTTAATCACCTTTGGTGGGTTATGAGTAGCTGCATGAATTGTAAAAAGAACAAGTGGATAGAAGAGTGATAGCTGATGTGAACCTTTTTTATTTTTATTTTACATTGTTCCACTTTTACTTTGAAGTTGTTTTTGCAAATATGGGGCAGACATGATTTTTCATTCACTGCACTCTTTATTTGAGCATGATGCTGGTGAAGATTCTCAGTCGTCCAGGACATGATAAAATCAAAAAAGGCGTTCAATACAGGATCAACTGGACTTTATGTTACGACCGGTAAAGGCCAAAACATACAAAGTGGACACTGACACAGAAAAAGAATTAAAAAGAATTTTATTAAACTAAAACTAAGAGCCTCCAGGCTGGCAAGGTCCTCCCAGGCTTCTTTCACCAGGACTGGAGCGTCCTCTCCTGGATCAGCGTCCAAAGGAAAAGAAAATTAATAAAAAGTACAAATAAGTGTTGGACTGGTGGGTGTGGCCAAAAACAATAAAACGCCACCCAGGTTGGTCCAATCCTGTACAGGACCGTCGTACCCCCCTAGGTGACAATCTACCTTACCAAAGAAACCCCTAAACAAACAAAACACGAAAACTGGACTACCTGCACCCACACAGTCAAAAGTACAACAAAACATGAGATATGGGGAGAAAACACAACAGTCCCTCACTGTTATCCCCAGCTGTCCCCCTCTTGGACAACTGCACAGACACTACCCTCAGTGTCTCCAAAATTAACTCAAACAGGCCCCTGTGGCACAGGCCCACACCTCTTAAGTTAAACCAAAGTGGCAGCCAGCACTTAAGGTGCCTTAACCCACACAGAACTCTGCTTTAAGCAGCCAGAGTCACTTAACCAGCTCAATTACTTCTCCCCCTAGAAGCAAACTTTACAAACAAGTGGAGAGGGTGGAGCTCTCCTCAATGTTTGTACATCCTACAGCTTCCCAGCTGTCAAACATCTAGTGTTTCCTACACCAGCCTTTAAACAAGCTTAAACTTGATTCACACAACCTTAGTAAATACTAAGGCTGTCACAAGAGCACCCTTTGCTCTACATGTGCTGTTTAGGCAGCACCAATCATTTAAAGCCTTAGCTCAACACAAAGTGGTCAGAGTGGGTGGAGAACACTCTGGAACACACACACACACATTCAACTCTACAACTGCTTTGAGCAAAACTTGGTTTTACCTTCAACAGGATTCCAAGTATTTCCAACAAGCACCCTTGCTTGCGTCCACCAACCTTAGTTGGCAATCTCAACCTCACATCAGTAAGGCTCCACAATGTTCAGGTCTCAGCTCAGACTATTTAAAAGGCTGAGAGCAAACAGGTGTTTGACCTGAGCTAATCAAGCCTGATTAGTCTGAGAGAAAAAAGTGCAGCTACAGGCTGCTGGAGCTTTCTTTAGCAGACTGCAACCAACCTAAACACAATGATGTTTTTTTTAAAAAACTGAACCCCTCAGGTTCATAACACTTTATTAGTAACAAATAAAGTCCAGTTGATCCTGTATTGAACGCCTTTTTTGATTTGAGCATGAATTACTATATCATTACTGTTTATGTATTGATTTGATGAATGTAATTTTGATTATGCTTTTTCTGTAATGGATATCACACAGACGTGAGCAAACAAGACAACTTACATATTACAACATATGTTTCACATAGTGGTGCTGATACTGTATAGCTCACGTCGATTTAGAAAACCTCTCTTTTAAACAGAATAAATGACATTATGTATCATTAACCATTTTGTTTGTGCACTTTTTGTATTGACTAGAAAATATTCTGCCAAACTCAAAGTAGTTGTAAGGTAAAAAAGGTCTATATAAAGACAACCATTCGTACTGTTATCTTAAAAGATAATGTCTGCAGAATGCACCTCAAAGTTCTTACTGTAATTAGATTCATAGAGTAGCTGTTATTTATATAATTTGTGTTGAAACACTGTACAAGAGTTGAACATTTTGAATAACACTTGTCAGCCATCATTGTACTTCACATGTTTATTTAAAAAATATGTTTTGAGGTAGTTCAGCACAGAGCTTCTATAAAATGAACTGAAACACACATTTAGTCTGGATTAATAAGGAAAATCAAGGCATTGCTCTCTGGAACCGCTCAGATCTGGTTGATCCAGGGATCAAATGTAGCTTAAAAAACAGGGATCTAAGATCATTTTGACAAAATTTGCTTCAATCCTCAGACTGATGTGATGAGTCACATACATTTACAATAAGAATACATAGCTAGTGTGTGTTTAAAAACACACCCAAAATATATTTATATGTACACACACAAATTAAAAATTAAATATAAATCACCAAACACCAAATAATTCACAATGTCTGCGTAGGTCACAGCTGGTAAGGTCTTCTCATCTTCTGACATGTTGGAGAGCCGGTATGGGTCTTGGCTGCCAATTATTTGTATTTTATCCAAATAACGTTCCTTTGCTGCAGGCTGAAGCTGGTCCACATAGTCTCTTGCAGCTTCTGTCTTCTTTACAGAGGTTTGTTTTCCAGACAACAAGGCCAAATCAGAAATAAAATCGGAGCTCCGACTTCAACTACTGTGTGTTTACAGCGCGAGTATCTCCAAAATGGCGGTGCTTCCGGTATTGCGCAATCTGTGAAAGGGGTCTATGAATCACTAAAGTAACCCGGTTCACTTTATGGATCTGAGTCAGTCTAATGAATCACTAAAGTAACCCGGTTCACTTTACGGATCTGGGTCAGTCTAATGAGTCACTAAAGTAACCCGGTTCACTTTATGGATCTGGGTCAGTCTAATGAATCACTAAAGTAACCCGGTTCACTTTATGGATCTGGGTCAGTCTAATGAATCACTAAAGTAACTCGGTTCACTTTATGGATCTGAGTCAGTCTAATGAATCACTAAAGTAACTCGGTTCACTTTATGGATCTGGGTCAGTCTAATGAATCACTAAAGTAACTCGGTTCACTTTATGGATCTGAGTCAGTCTAATGAATCACTAAAGTAACTCGGTTCACTTTATGGATCTGAGTCAGTCTAATGAATCACTAAAGTAACTCGGTTCACTTTATGGATCTGAGTCAGTCTAATGAGTCACTAAAGTAACTCGGTTCACTTTATGGATCTGAGTCAGTCTAATGAATCACTAAAGTAACTCGGTTCACTTTATGGATCTGAGTCAGTCTAATGAATCACTAAAGTAACTCGGTTCACTTTATGGATCTGAGTCAGTCTAATGAATCACTAAAGTAACTCGGTTCACTTGAGTCGTTCACTCTTTGTTTGTTTTGGATCAGCACAGAGAGTAAGAAGTAACTCCTTTATCTTCCAGAAAACTGCTACTAACTTGTAACAAAGTCACTGGAGAGAAAGAATAAAGACACAAACCTAAAAGATGCAGTTGATGGTTGGGACTGAAAACAGCATCTAACATGTGTCTTGCTCCGTTTGTTCCTGAGCTGCAGCTCTACTTCCTGACACATTTACCAAGTCATTCACATATAAAATAAATAGCTTTGGTCCCAGCACAGAGCCCTGGGGAACTCCACATGTGATATTACAGAGGTCAGATCTTACATCATTTATTTGTACAAACTGTTTCCTATCTTTCAAATAGCTAGATACCCACTGTAATGCTGGTCCTCTAATACCATATTTGTTCAGTTTTTCTAGGAGAATGGTGTGATCAATAGTATCAAATGCTTTTTTTAAATCAACAAAAATACTGACACAATATTGTTTTTGATCAACAGCAGTTGTTATTTGTTCCATTAATTCCATGAGAGCCATTGATGTAGAGTTTTTAGCTCTGAACCCATATTGACTATTGCTTAGAATATTTTGTTTGTCTATAAATTGATCTAGTCTGTTCACAAATAGTTTTTCAAGAATTTTAGAAAACTGTGGTAACAAGGATATAGGTCTATAATTGTTGAACACACATTTATCACCATTTTTAAAAAGAGGAACTACCTTAGCTACTTTCATATTATCTGGAAATATTCCTGTTGAAAATGATAAGTTACATATATATGTAAACGGCTCAATAACATGGTTCATTATATCCTTTACAAACATCATATCCATGTCCACCCAGTCCTTTGATCTCTTGTCTGTAAGATTTTTTACTACCTTCATTATTTCCTCTTTGTTAGTTCCATTTAGAAAAATACTGTTTGCACAGCCTGTAATTGAATGGCTCACATTATTATTTACTTTTGGTATTTTAGCTGCAAGGCTTGATCCAACATTCACAAAATATTGATTAAATCCATTGACAATTTCATTTTCATCATAAACTTCATCTTTTTCTGTTACAAAATATTTTGAAATACTAGTTTTTGCTTTATGATTCTTCATAACACTATTCATTACTCGCCATGTTGCTTTCATATCACCATTACTTTTATCTAATAATTTACTATAATATTCTTTCTTATGTTTCCTTATAATCCCTACTAATTTATTTTTATACTTTTTATATTTTTCTTCAGCGTTCTGACTTCGCAATTTCAAGAAACATGAATACAAATAATTCTTTTTTTTACAAGCATTTCTCAACCCTTTTGTCATCCATGGTTGGTCAACGATATTTCTCTTTGTATAATTTGTTTGTACACAATTTTTTTCATACAGAGTTTCCAAGATATTCATAAACTCATCATATGATCTGTTTACATCATCAACATACACTTCATTCCAGTCTTGTTTATCTAGATCCTCTTTTAATTTTTCCATAACTTTTTTTGATGTGTTTATGGTCTTTTTCTTCGTTGTAACTGCTTTTGTGATACTTTGATCATTTTTATAGATTGTGAAAACTGGTAAATGATCACTTAAGTCAGTCGTTAAAATACCACCTATCACCTCTCCGTTTGTTATATTTGTGAAAATATTATCAATTATTGTGGCACTATGAGTTGTAATTCTTGTTGGCTTGGAGAATGTAGTTAAAAATGCCAAGTCACTGTTTACATTTAAGAAAATGGTCAAAAGGAATTTGTTGAAAAAATATATATGAATTAGCATAATGTGTATTGCATCAATTATTAGTTATGTATTAGTATTAGAAAATTAGAAAGAGTTAGTCATTTTGTACTGCTGGTGAAAGACTATTATTGTTTAATCTGATTGTTTGAAAAAAGGGGCAGATATAATAAGATTTATTCTTCTTTCTGCTACCTTTCATTTTTTTACATTGTGTACGTGTCGTTGATGGGATTGTCTTGTATTGTATTTCTTTTGTAAAAAAATGAACAAATTTAATAAACATAAACATAAACAAAATCCTCAGACTTTTCTTCTTCCTCTGCTTCCAGCTGTTTGAGCCGCTGTCTCCACATCTGTTCACTTCCGGTCAGCAACATTTACAGATGTTACAGCTCAATTGAACGTTCACTTCAACTCATTTGAGCAGCAGTCGAGAGAAAAGGCCTTCAGCTCGTAGCTACGGAGCAGAACAAACACTGACGTCACAACTGAACAACTTCCGGTGCTGGGATAACATCACTTCCGTTAGCTGCTGCTCTTCAAAATAAGAGCTCAAACTGAGATGCTCTTCAGCTCTACATCCTTCAGTTTCTGTGTTCCCATGGCAACTTGTCAATATTTCACTGAATTTAGACCCATCTGATGTAGTTTAAGAAGGATTAGTATTTAATCAACACATATTCTAGAATAATAAAGTTCACTCTTTGCATTTCAACAGTGGTATTTTTTCTTAAATATTGGGTTTACCTTCTCAGGTGTTGGACACTGTTAAGATATATTCATAAAAATATACAAATCAATAAAATGAACATTCATATTTCTACTTTAAAACGTTTTATTTTCAAATATAGTGTTTCAAAGCACAGCTGTGAGGAGTTGATCCAGATCTATAGATCAATAGATATCAGTTGTGCATTAGAAGAAACAGCTGCTGTGCAGATGTGTGTGGGGCAGATCACATCTGTGTTCAGCAGCATCCAGTTTGCCTCATGCAACAGGTCAGAGAGAGTCCTGTCCAGCACCTCAAAGGTGAGACAGGTCTGCCCCATGTACTGGAACCAGTCCTAGAACTGGACCAGGTTACAGGCTCTGTGTTCAGGACACTGATCATGTTCATCAGGAACATCTGGAAAACAAGACGAGGACACAAACTAGATGATGTCATGAAAGATGAGCAGCTTGTGGTGCATCTTCAAGCAGAGCAGAAAGAAAAGTGTTGAATCTTCATGAACACACGTCTGGGATCAACCTCTTTATCAGAGTCCTGGAAACATCTGGATCCTTCTTCAGGATCTGAACAGCTGCTGTCTCCTTGGTCTTCAGGCTCAGACATTTGTCCACTTGGACAAAAACAGCCTTCAGCAATAAACTCCAGGACGGAGTGATGAGAGGAGCCGCCGAGCAAAGTTTGACCAGCTTTAATGTGTCAGCTTTAGTCAGTGTGACTGTGGACAGAAACTTGTTCAAGTTCTTTTTTCTTTTTGTCATTCCAGACACATTTAAATCACAGAGACATCAAATCACATTTCTTCATCAAATAAACAACAATCAGGTAGAAAAACTGTCATCAAGTCCTAAAGTTCAGCCATTCTCTTAGAAAAAACATCAAATAGTTGTGTAACATCATTACATGTTGTATAAATATAGAATACAGGCTGATCCATGAATCAAATGAGATCAACTTTATTAATAAAGCAGATTTAAACAACAAGAGTTGACCAATGTGCTGAACAACAAACTCCAAAATAACATCCATAAAACAACAAAGTGAAGGTGTTCAAACACAACATTTAAGAACAAGTCCAAATCTATTCTTAAAGGAGTCAATGAAAAAAGACTTGAGCTGCTAAAATCATTGGAAGCCAAAGGAAATGAACTTTTCAGTTTGAAACGTCTCAATCCAGAGGCTGAACATGATGGAGAGTAGAAGACTGTTGAGGCTCTTGTTGAATTCTTTCACTTTGAATTCTTCAACTTCACCTGGATCAAACTGGAACACATTTCTAACTATTTCACTCCTTTGATTCTGTCAAACAGATGTGAGCAAGAGGAAACAGCTGTTAAAGGAACACTGGCCTCAACCACCACATGCTGCTGAAATCACTTGTGGACAATATTTTCACTGATGATCCACAGAAAAGTCATCTTGTGTGCAGCGTTCAAAATGACTTTTCCTGCTGCGTTCATGTTTCCACTTTGTTTTCACAGCAGCAGATGTTTGCAGCAAAGTGGACTTTATTTCAGCTGATGTGTCCCGAGTGTTTGAGTCTGAGACCAGAGACATGTTGGAGTCTGCAGCTCACAAGAAACACTTCAATGAACACGTCCAGCTTCAAGTGTCTCACAGAAACCTCTGTTTGTCTTTCTCTAAAGTCTTCAGAGTGGACAATCAAATGATGTCCTCGCATCACTTTTCACATTTAGGACACAATTTAAAACAGCAGCACAAGCAGCTGTTTGATGAAACACTATGTGACTCCATGAAGCATCAAATATTCTACATTTAGCTGCTGATGAAGGAAAGAAAATCATTTTGACTTTGAAAACATCTCAACTCTGTGAGTTCAGTCAAAAAACACAAAAACACTTTTGGATGAAAAAACATTTGAGTGTTTCAAAACATGAAAGTAGTTTCTATGTTGAAACATTTCCAGATGTGTTTTTGAACTGTTCCTCTGGATCATTCAAACATCTGTTTATTGTCTGTCTGTCCATCCATCATCTAAAGCCTGAGCTTCACAACCAAACATTTCTGACAAACACTGAACCAAAGGTTCACTGTGAAATGAAGCTGCAGTTTTACGCAAAGATTTTGTGCATTGAGTGGCACTTGGAGTATGTTTTATGAAATAATCTTGGCTCTATCTCTGTCAAATGTTAGCAAAATATCTGTGAAACTGACTGAATTATAAATATTTCTGTGTTTTCTAACATGAGTTTTCTTTTCAACTATCAAGAACCGGGTCAGGTCCAAAACTTAAATCAGTTGTAGACGTACATCCACTGATTATCTCTGGAAAGTTACAATAAAATATCTTCACTGGTTCATGAGATATTTTGCTAACAGACAGAGTTGAGTTAAATAATTAAATATCAGAATTTTAAACCAAGGTCTCAGACAATCTATTAGTGCTCAGACTGTGTGTTGGGGATTCCTCTCAGCTACTACCACCCCAAACGTCACATCAATATCTGTAAAACTGAATTATAGACATGTTTTATGTTTTTAAGTTCAGTTAACTGTGGCAGCCATTGTAACTTCAGCTGACTCCAAAAACTAATCAGTTGTAGACGAACATCCAATGATGACTTTCTGCAAGTTTCACTACAACTCATCCAGTGCTTCATTAGATATTTTGCTAACAGACAGACATTGAGACAACAAGTGTAAAGTTTCCAGTGAGTCTCTGCAGCTTCTTCTCTCCTGACTTTTAATATATTTTTAGTGGTGGTGGTGCTAAACAGTTCATACACAGCAGAGGTGTTTGTCCCTTGTTGATGTGAATCTTTAGGTTTGAATCCTCTTTATTTGTCTCTAAGTTGATGGAAGCATCAAAGTGATGCATGTAGAACAGAAACTAGCCGGGAGGACGCGGAGCAAGATGGCAGCATAAAGATCGAGCTCCCTTGTCGAAGGAATAAAAAGCCTCCCTAAATCAAAGAAAATATCCAAACACGACTGGAACTTGACCCGAAATGAGCGGAGGGCGTAATAAATCGAGAAGCGTAAAGCAGAAAATGCCAGACGAACAAGACCTCGAAGTTGTACAGGAAGAGGAAGAAAGCAGAGACTCGAATCAGCTCCAAGCCGTGTTGGAGGGGTTAAAAACAATTACGGCAGAAATTCGAGACTTCAAAAAGGAGGTGAAGGAGGATCTCATAAAATTCAAGGACGAATTCAAAGAGGAGGTAAAGCGAGAATTTTTGAGTTTTAAAGAAGAAATTAAGAAAAAAGTGGCACAGAATGATGCGGAAATACAGAAACAACAGGAGGACATCACGGACGCGCAGGGGAGAATAGCAGAGCTGGAGGAGTCGAACGCGGAAGCGAAAGGTGCCATTCTGAGCCTTTTGAAACAGCAAAAGAAACTTCAAAATAAGTTAACTGAAGTTGAAAGTCACGGCAGACGCTGTAATATGAGAATTTACAACGTGGCTGAACAAGACGGTGAATCAGTGCGAGAAATGGTGGAGGCGCTGCTACATCGTGAGTTAGCCCTGCCGGACGGAACCGAGCTGCAGATCCAGCGGGCTCACAGAAGCTTCGGGAAGAAACCACCACCAGACGCTAATCCCAGGTCCATAGTGGTCAGTTTTCTCAAATACGAAACCAAAGAAGAGATCCTGGCAAAAGCATGGAAAAAGAAAGTCCAAGTCGAAGAGAGGCGGATATTTTTTGACCATGATTACATGGGCGTAGATTTCATCTCATTATTGGGGGGGACCATAAACAGGGAAATTTTTTAAGAGCAATTTTGGGGGGGTCGGCAAAGTTAACGTGAAATGTAATGCAAAATGTACAGAGGGAAGTTTATCCAAACTGCATGCATATACTATGCAGAATAATCAGCAATAATATTGATTTAAAGGTTCAGTCTGCAGTTTCTGTAGAACATCAGCACTTAGAAAAAATTTCAACAAGCAAAGCATTCTGATCCCTCCCCCTCAGAGCCATATATGGCTCTGCCCCCTTGTGGTCTGTTGAAATTCAAATTCAAGCTCTGTTTTTATTGGCTGATTCAAATTCAAGCTCGGTTTTTATTGGCTGGTTACAAACTTTGTTTTTATTGGCTGGAAAATGGCGGGTCACTTTTTCTTTTTAGAAATGCTTATTTACCACCTGGAGAAGCAAGGGGACAATATTTTTTTTTAGTTTTTTTCAGAGATTACCTCTCTAACATCAATCTAGTGACAGAGTGAAGAAATATGTTAAAAATATATTGTTAGAAAAGTTACATATAGCAGCTTTAAATGGCATGTATTTAGTAGTCTTAATACTACTATTAATCAGTACAATAGTGACACTCATTACTCTTGTAAAAAAAATTAATATGTTCAATCTTTGCCACTTGTCATTTTGACAAGTGGCAAAATGAGAATTTTGCAAAATAGGTCCCCTCTAAATATTGTTTAAATTTCAGTTTGGCTTGTATTCATAGATTGCTGTGGTCAGTGTCACTGATAATCTGGTACCACACCTTCCCAAAATCTTAAAGCTTAAAAAGAAAACAGTTTTCAAGGAGAAGAAATACTTTAATGCAGGGGTCACCAAACTTTTTGAGACTGAGAGCTACTTCAGTGGGACCAAGAGGCACAAAGGTCCACTTGTTCGTTCCAAACAAATTTGCATGGTTCAACTTTAATTATAGTATTAATAATAATACATTTACATACATGTGAATATATGACTGCCTGATCACATCTGATCTGGTCTGTATTATTAAAGACTCCACACAATGATTTAGCTTGGTAAATATGATCAATTATTATTGATAATTACCAGTAGTGATTAGAACTCTCAATCAAGAACTTGAGTCCTCAGTTTGAATAATGTTTTGGTTCTTCTGTGCAAATGTAAATTGTTCTTAGCTTTGACTGGGAGTGTGGATGGTTGTTTGTCTCTTTGTCTGTCTCTGTGATGGACTGGAGATCTGTCCTGGGTGTCTCTGGGACAGACTGGTGACTTGTCCTGGGTGTCCCTGCCTTCACACAAAAGCAGCTGAGATTGGTTCCAGTCCTAAACAAGGGGGCATAATGGATTACTTATTAACTGATATTTAAACATAAAACACTATTTCTTTTATGTTAAACTCAATCTGTAACATTTGAAATTCATTGTATTTTATAAATATTTTATTAACTGTTTTGTAGAAATGAACACGTTTGTAACATTCATTCAAAATATGCCTTTTACTGTAGCATTTTTTAAGAACCTATTAAGAATAAAATCTTCCAGTTGCAGATACAAAATATCAATAATGTAATTGTAATATAATAAACAGTGACTTTTTTATTAATCATGTGACATAAGTATTGATCCTCAACATTTTTTATAATAATAATTTATTTATAAAGCCCTTTAAAACAACCACAGCTGCAACAAAGTGCTACACATATAAAATCATTTTAACTAATCATCACATCTTCTCTACTCTTTTTAAATTAATTATCTTTCACATATTTTATCATTACTTCTTTCAAGAGCTCCACACCTGAAAATATGATGAATGTGAATCCATCCTGCTCAAAGATGCGCTGACATTCTTCTGTCTGTTGCAGAGCCACCAGGGAGCTAGTTAGCATTGAAGCTAGCGTGTTAGCTGATGAAGTGTCGCTCCTCGTTGCGTTTTGCTGTTGCTACGGCCACTAGTGAGACACAGACACACTTGTCTTTCAACCAGTGCTGGGCAGCACTAACCCAAAAATTAGTTCCACTATTTCTAAAGCACTAATTAATTTATTTAGGTCCACAATTTCAAAAGCACTAATGTCTTATGAAAATTAGGGGAAGCTAATTCTAAACCGCTAATTCTAAAATAAAACACCATCAGACAAGAAGCAAGTTTTAAGTTGTTTGTATTGTACTATAGACTTAGGAAGGTATTTATAATAATATTGTTTGTAATAATAATCATTTTCTTTGAGTATAACCAATAGACAGGAAGGTATTTATAATAATATTGTTTGTAAAAATAATCATTTTCTTTGACTATAACCAATAGACAAAAAATACACACAACAAAACAGACCCTGATTACACCCAAGAGTTCTTTTTTTTCTATTTTAAATCGGTTCTTGAATCCCGGATGATTAAAGGTCCATCAATCAATAATCTGGTAGTTTGTAGTTCATGATCCAGGGTAATATGTCCAGAAAAAAACAAATAGTTTGGTGCAATTTAAGTCCTACCGCACAGCTGTGGTGGTCCGGTAGCTTGCCAATGCCATCCTGGGTGGGAACAGGGGGTGAAAAAAAACCTGACCTAAACAAGGTCATAAACAAAACAAAAAATAGCATTACTTTATACACAGGACTAAACTGTTATCAAAATTTCTATAGGCAGTCAACAGATTTAATGAAAAGTAACTAAAATGATCCTAAGAGGATGAAATTACAAAAATCAAAGGATTTATTTAATACTTTACGTAGATATATTCTATTCGGCCACGAAATTAACAAAAAAGAGAATGATCTTTAATCCCTAACACACCACTTTTAAATCTCAAATACACGGGCGTCTCGCCACCGCATTTATACATAAAAAGCAACCCAAATACATAAACTAACGACTCACCGTCGCGTGGTGTACACAGAAGACACAATAAAATCATCCGGCCACGTTAATTTGGCTTGAAACATCGGGGTTGTCTGCGGATTTATCCAAGTACCCAGCACAACCAGCTAGCCACAGAACTAGCCCTCGAGTTCACGACTGACCCGGAAGTTGTCATCAACATGGAATAGTCCATTTTTAGTAGGGGGATAAAGAAATCGACCGTTTTTTTAATTGCGTATTTAATGATCGTTTTCATCGTAACTATAATTATTTTTATGTTAAATGTACATTAACAAGCAGGATCAATGTTAGTGATGTAGGTGACTGCACGGGGCGAGGCGGGGCCGGGGCCACTGCTGAAATGGGACCCCCAGGCATTTACCTACATGGTAGAGCCGAGTCTGTTCTCAGCTCTGCCCCCCTCACCCTCACACCCTTCCTCCTTTCTGCTGTTTACGGTGGGGAAAAATATAAAACAAGCAGCATAAGAGCTTGTAAATAAGTTTATTGGTTTTTACTGATAGATAATTAGTTATTAGCGGTACTGCATTTTAAATAAAAATAGCACAAATCCGCTTATGAATTATAAAAGTTAGTCAATTCACAAAAACGCTGACAAAAAGTTTAGGTCCACTGTAAGCGGAATAGCGCTTTAGCGCTCCCTAGCGTTCATGCGCCCACCTTTGCTTTCAACACTGTAAAATACCTTTTCCTCCCAGTCACTGTCATCAATGTTTTAAGTAGCTACTTACTGGAAGTTAATAGTTTGTGCTGCAACTCCCGTGCTGCAGCTCCCGTGCGGAGCCACCTGTGACTCTGGTGCCGCTGTTGTTCCTTGTAAACATTGGACTAAACCATTTGCCAACAGAGAAGGGGGGGTTGGCAAAATTTCCTTTTTTTTTCTTAGAATAATGCTCTCTTTTTTTGCCTTTTTATATTTATATTGTTTAAAGACACGGTTTCCTTTATTGAATTATTGGGGGGGACAGATCTATATTTCCCCAAGATTGGGGGGGTCCGGACCCCCCCGACCCCCCCAGGATCTACGCCTATGCATGATTACCCCACTGAGGTAATAGAAAAACGTAAATCTTACTCCGAGATTAAAAAGGCTCTGAAAGACAGAAAGATTCGCTTCCAGACTCCAATGACCAAAATACGGATTCACTGGCCGGACGGTGTAAAGACCTACAACAGCGCGGAGGAGGCTGCAGTGGAAATGAGAGAGCAAGGGCTGAAGGTGGAGAGCAAGAACAGCGCTGGACCTTCACCAGAGGAGAAGCTCCTGACGGCGTCGTCCTGGCAACGCGTCGGGAACAAGCAGAAGACTGACAGCAGGCCCCCCGCCACGGATCCTGGACAGGACGCGGGGAGCAGAGCGAGAGAACGGCTGCAGGAGTTTCAAAGAGGAGGACCGTGAGGACAAGGAGGTAACGGGGCAAAATCGGTAAGGTAAAAACACTGCCTATTTCTAAGTTAAAACTTGTAAATAAACTTGAAGACGTTTATTAGGGCAGACGTTATGTTATAACTCCGTGTCCCACCTCCCATGGAATTTAAGAGACTAGAGTCTTCTCTAAAGACTGTTCAAGCATCGACAGGGGGAACCATCAAACAGGAGACTGTTGGACTTACCTAGCAGGTCGGGAGAACTCAACATAGGTTCTCCCAAATCCACTAGGAGGGGGCCCTCGCCCAGAAGGGGATACCCCCCTCCCTATCCAGCAGGGGGACAGGGCCACTCGGGAATGTGGCCCTTTTTTAGTCGGAAGTTCAGATTTTTGGTTAATTTAGTTTTTGTTTATAGTTTGTGGCTGAGTGGAGAAGGTGTGAAGCAAATTAAAATACAGTATACAAATAATGTCTAATGATATAACTGTGGTGTCTCTGAATGTTAATGGTCTAAATAATATCAAGAAAAGAGATAAGGTTTTACATAAATTTAGAAAAGAAAAAGTACAAGTTATTCTCCTCCAGGAGACTCATTTATCGAAAAAAGAACATGAAAAGTACAAAAAATTGGGGTATAGGAACTCATTTTCCAGCTCATTTGGACAAAAGCATAAACGAGGAGTTATGACGTTGTTTTCTAATAATGTTAAGTTTGAAATGTTGAAAGAAATTGGGGATAAAGAGGGGAGGTACTTAATGACAAAAGGTAAATTGGAAAATCAATTAATTACATTACTCAATGTATACGCTCCACCTGAAAGTGATAAAGTGTTCTTTAAAAAAATATTTGAGCTCATTAATTTGGAAGCAGAGGGCATATTGTTGTGCAGCGGAGACTTCAACGTTGTTTTACAGTATAGGATGGATACTACAAGTAAAAAAAAGAATAAAAAACCTATCAGTAGGTATATGAACAGCATGATGTCAGAAATGGCAATACTAGATGTCTGGAGAGAATTACACCCCTTGGATCAAGATTATACTCACTATTCGATACCACATGGTGTTTATTCCAGAATTGATTACATGTTAATGAATAAGAAGGAACTACATAGAGTGAAAGAAAGTAGGATAGGAGTATCAGATGTCTCCGATCATAGTGCAATCTATCTTAAGCTCAACATGAACAGTGAAAAGAAAGAGACTTTGTGGAGACTAAACGAAGGAATATTAAATAATAAGGTTCTAGTTGGTGAAGTAAAAGAGGAAATAGCCCGATACAGAGAGGAAAATGATAATGGAGAAGTAGACCCAGTAATACTCTGGGATGCCCTGAAGGCTGTAATACGGGGGAAAATGATTTCTTATACAGCTTTTATGAAGAAAGCTAGATTAGAAACATACAACAAACAAATAAGGAAGCTAAGGGATTTAGAACAGCAACATAAACAAACAAACGACCCAAATATATTTAATCTCATTAAGGAAACCAGGAAAGAAATGGAAAATAATCTATGGGAGGAGATAGAAAAGAAGGCCAGATTTACTAAACAAACATATTATGAAGGAGGACCCAAAGCTACAAAAAATCTGGCTAGGCGCATTAAGAAACAACAAATATTAGGTAACATACACAAGATAAGAGATCCATTAACTAATAAAATTCTATATGAACAAGAAGAAATACAAAGAACATTTGAGCAATACTACAAAAATCTATATGCTCAACCGTCTTCGGCAGGGGAAGAGGAGATGAGAAATTTTTTGGATAAACTGGACTTACCAGCAATAGGAACAAAACAAAATAAAACATTGACTTCTCAAATTACAGTGGAAGAGATAGCAAAGGCAATTGGTAGGACTAAAACTGGAAAATCACCAGGGTCTGATGGCCTAGGAGCTTCTTTCTATAAAACTTTTAAAGAAGAATTAACACCACTATTATATGACTCATTCAATTTTAGTCTTAGGACTGGCAAGATACCTCCTTCTTGGAAGGAAGCTATAATTTCTGTAATTCCAAAGGAAGGCAGAGATCAAGAATACTGTCATAACTATAGACCGATATCGGTCCTAAATGTAGATTATAAACTGTTTACCTCCATCATGGCTAAAAGAATGGAGGACTCGATGCGAGATTTAACTGATGAGGATCAGACAGGTTTTATTAAAGAAAGACAAACACAAGACAATATAAGGAGAACCCTTCATATTATAGATCATCTTCAAAATAGAGGAGATGGCGCAGCCCTGATAAGTATAGATGCAGAAAAAGCCTTTGACAGTGTCAACTGGACTTTTTTGTACAAGGTTTTGGAAAGATTTGGATTTAATGAGACATTTATAAATTGTATTAAATCAATATATCGGGAGCCAACTGCAAGGGTTAAAATAAATGGTAATCTGTCAGGAAGATTCATCTTGGAGAGAGGAACCAGGCAGGGATGCTGTCTCTCACCAAATTTTTTTGCACTGTTTATAGAGCCACTAGCTCAGATGATTAGACAGGAAGAGGAAATAAAAGGGGTGGAAATAGGAGGGGAAGAACATAAAATAGGGCTGTTTGCAGATGACATATTGATCTACTTAAAAAATCCAGATGAAAACTTCTTAAAAATAATGAGATCATTAGAGGATTATGGAAAACTTTCTGGATACAAAATTAATGTGGAAAAAACACAGATTCTGACAATAAATTACTCCCCACGGCAGAAAATGAGGGATACCTACAAACTTAAATGGAATGAAAAATCTATAAAATACTTGGGGGTAAACATAACTAAAACAATTGACAAACTCTATGAGGCTAATTATTTAAAAATAAATTACAATATAAAGAAGGATTTGGGGCGGTGGATGGATATTGGCCTGGATCTCAGCTCTAGAGTGGAGCTAATTAAAATAAATATTCTTCCACGACTGCTGTATCTGTTTCAATCCCTCCCACTAATTATACCACAAAAGCAGTTTATAGAATGGGATAGATGGATTTCAAGGTTCATATGGAACGGGAAGAAACCTAGAGTCAGATATAAAACACTCCAACTTCCAAAAGAAGGAGGAGGTTTGGGCTTGCCGGCCCTAAAAGAATATTTCTGGGCCGCACAGCTCAGACCCCTAATATGTTGGTGTAATGACGAATATATTTCAAAATGGAAGAATTTGGAAACAGGTAGGAAGGACATGGAAGTTAGAAATTTAATAGCGGACAGAATACTTTTAGGGAATTTAAATAAACTAGACTCAATAACTAAGACTACAATCGAAATATGGAACACAGTAATAGATCATTATAAATTAGGAAAGGAAATAAGGAGTCTGAGTTGGTTTGCTTGGGACTCAAGGTTTAAACCGAGTATCTATGACAAAGGTTTTAAACAATGGGCATATAAAGGTATCACAGCAATTTGTAAACTGACTGAAAAGGGCAAACTGCTAAGTTTTAATAAATTAAAGATAAAATTTGGACTGGAGAATCATGATCAGTATAGATACATGCAGATAAAAGACTACTATGAGAAAGAGGTAAAAACCAGTATAAGTAAACTAATTGAGATATTCCACAAGTCCTATGAAGGAAAGAAATTCAGAGTGATTTCGGCATTATACCAGGGATTAATATCAGGCAGGAAGATATCCACTATGTATATTAAAGAAAAATGGGAAGGTGAACTGAATGAACATATAAGTGAGGAGGAATGGTTTGGAATATGTAAAACACAGTGCACAGCCACCAGCTCCCGTGTCTGGAGGGAATTTAATTGGAAAAATATAGTTAGATTTTTCATAACCCCAAAGATTAAGACCAGACTGACAACCCATCCACAGCCATGCTGGAGACTCTGTGGCCAGATTGAAGTAGGTCACACACACATATTCTGGTCCTGCCAAAAGTTAACAACATACTGGCATAATGTATGTCTTACCCTGAAAAATATATTAGGATATGGAATACCCAGTTCGTGTAAAACACTCTACCTGGGTAGCCTTACACAAGACATAATTCTAAAAGAGGATGAATACTTATTAAAAATATTACTTTCAGCTACAAAAAAGGCCATCACAAGACTATGGTATAAACAGGAACCACCGACTGTGGAACAGTGGCTGAGCATTGTGGGAGAGATCTTTGTGATGGAGAAAATTACACATAGATTAAGACTCCAGGAGGGTAAATTTGATGTAAAATGGGAAAAATGGAATAACTATAAATGTAAGGAGGACGCCACTATAGTAACCAATTAAATATGTGACATTGAAGACGAATATTTGTATATATTGTATATAGGAAGAATGTACTAATACCTCTCCGCTGCTTCTGTTTTGTTTTGAAAAAATGCTTAATAAAAGATAAGTTTAAAAAAAAAGAACAGAAACTAAAGGTTCTCACATGTTCTCGGTCTCCAAGAGCAGCTGCACAACCTGAACATGTGCAGCTGCTCTGCTCCCAGTCCTTTGTTGCAAGTCTCAAGAGTTCAAGAGTTTGATTCTCATCATTCCACAACATGACATGCATGAGGAGGAACCAAACAGTTCCTGAGCTCCACTTATGTCAGCATTTAAGAAGTAAAGAAGAAAATAAAACTTTATAACTTGATGTTGATTTATTTTCTCACACTTCACCTGCTTCTCTTTACTGCTGCCAGAAAGGAGAATGATGAAGTGATGTTGTTTAGAAGAAAATGTCTCGCTCACTTTTCTTCATGTCACTGCCACAAGTGACAGCAGCTCTCTGCATGTGCTGCATCACTTGATTGATGTGACAGGAGGAAAGGAGAGGTGTTTGTGAACTCTTCAGAGTGAGCTCTCGTCCAGTGCT
>JBBPBX010052446.1:9549-24203 GCA_038048925.1 Garcialebias charrua
ACTATCCGACGGACCCTCCTCTCCAGAACCCCTGAATAGACCTTACCAGGGAGGCTTAAGAGTGTGATCCCTCTATAGTTGGAACACACCCTACGGTCCCCCTTTTTGAATAGGGGAACCACCACCCCAGTCTGCCAATCCAAGGGAACTGCCCCCGATGTCCACGCGATATTGCAGAGTCGCGTAAGCCAACACAACCCCACAACATCCAGAGCCCTAAGGAACTCAGGACGAATCTCATCCACCCCCGGAGCCTTGCCACCGCGGAGCTTTTTAACCACCTCGGCGACCTCAGCACCAGAGATTGGAGAGCCCGACCCAAAGTCCCCAGGCTCCGCTTCCTCAGTGGAAGACGTGCCAGTAGGATTGAGGAGGTCTTCGAAGTATTCCGCCCACCGACTCACAACATCCCGAGTTGTTATCATGAAAAACCTGTTTACTTTCGCACTCTGTAGGAGAGGGAACTTCTTCTATTTCCTGCGAGTGGGATGTGACCTTTTGACCTGGGCACATCACTGAGGGTGTTTTTCTTTGTTCGTCACCCCGCAAGCATCAACACTTACAGCGTAATCGACCAATCACAGCGAAGACAGAACCGCAGTTCAAAAACCCAAGTGTTCATGGGAAATGTAGTCTTCTAAACCTAACGCCACCCACGTGTGACGTGCCGTTCGAGCGGTGCGTTCACGGACCTGCGGTCGCCGAACGTTAGCGTGTAACTGACTTTTCAACGTTCTAAAACAGTGATAAATATCGCAAAACACCGTGGTCAAGCCAGTGTAGTGGGCATGACCATGTCCACTTTATTACACCTGTGTACTTTTGAACTGTTCCAGAGATGACCTTTACTGACCTCTCAGTAAAGCAAGACATTTACCACAAAATCATTCCATTAGTTGTAATCTGAGAATATAGTCACCAAAAGAGACTATTTCTATCTTCGATTTTATTCTAATGTAATCAAAAGGATAACTTTTGTCATTTTCATGATATATGTTATATGCTGTTATTCTTTAAATGTGAAACATCAATGTGTCATTTCTGCAAGTGAAAAGGTGTCAAAGTTCAGCTAAAATGTCAAACTGACTTACACTGAAATTGTTTTTGTCGAGTTTAAGCTAAAACTCTCATCTAGCGTCTGAAAGTCTCTCACTCAGATACTTTTCCTAAACAATTTCCTTCTCTGCGCTGAATTTCACCTTGAATAGTGATAACAAGTGGGCCAATGAAAAAGAGACAAGTTTCTCTCCTCTCTGATCCTTCTTTAAAGGGGACCCAGTGGCGTAGCCAGGATTTTATGAGGGGCGGTTCGTTTGAAGAAAAAAATGGACCTCTGATTGGTTCATTGGCGGTGGTACACGTTACTTCAAACGTGTAAACAAGCTAATTAGCTAGCTAGTTAAAACAATGCTGTGTGAGGTAAATCTTACCAAATAGGTGGTTTTTGTTAGTGGAGAAAGAGCAACACACTGAGAGGGGATGTGTGTCCAGTCTTCTATTCAGAACTCATCCCAGAGACACGGTACTCCGAGTCCCACCCGAACATACACAGAAAAAAAATACCACCGAAGAAGAACGAATGACGTCATCCTCTTAAAGGCACAGTACCACTCCTTAACATAAATGCAAACTAACCCCACAACAAATAATATAACTTCAATTGCAAAAATAAATAATCTTTTTACTTTGCTTTGTGGTTAGACATTGTTTTTTATGAATGAAATTAATAAATTGAAAAATACAACAATACAATTCACATGTACACAAAAACAATTGACCAGGGGTCTGCAACCTGCGGCTCAGGGTCCCTCTGCAGTGGCTCTTTCAAGCTTTGACCAAAACTGAATTTTATTGGTTCTTATAACTGGAAGGGTTAGTTTTAGCAGTTTTCCTACATTACAAGGAGTTAAACATACTTTCACTTTATACTTTATTTCTTTGAAGTAGGATACTTAATTTTTCTAGTAAAAAAAAAAAATCACATAGGCCTGCATAGTTTGTTTTAGTTTTTAGAAACTGGGCAAAACTATATTAATTTTTCCTTCTTTACAAGAATCTTGTCTTTTATTTTATCTTAAAATGTAAAAATATCAGTAAATGTTAAAAAATCATTAGACATTTTTAGTTTTATAAATCATTCCTGCTGGCCAGAAAAATGTCCTCTAACAAACTTAAAGTGGTCCGTGGGCCACCAGTTGAGAATCCCAGTTGCAGCAGGTGTTGTGGCTCCGGACACGTTTAATTTAGTGAATAAAGGAGCAGAAATGGCTCTTTGGATCGAAAAGGTTGCAGACCCCTAGAGTAAAATTAAAATTTCTCAAGACAAATGTAGTTTTGCAAAACCTTTATTTACAATGCATAGTTCTGTCCAACATCTTATGTCTCTGGATAGACAAGTCCAGCTCCATCCTCCTCGAGTGTTTGTTTGCAAACACATCAACAACGCTCTCAAGGTCAATGTGTTTGCTGCAGTGAATGTGAAGTAGTGCCAGTGAGAGACGCTCCTTCGTCATTGATGCCCGCATGTAGCTGTTCAAGCGACGAAGGGCACTGGCATTGCGCTCACATTCGCAGGAGGTCACAGGCAGTGTGCAGGCCAGTTGAAGTAGGACGTGCAGGTTGGGGTAAAGGTCTCGGTCACACTCTTTAATGGAACCTGCAGGGGTGTTCGGCCTCTGTGACTCAGACACTCTGCCGTACCTAGCAGAACAATTATTAAAACAAAATGTTCTGTATAGTAATGTTGTAACATTCAATTTCTAAAATGGGCTTCTCAGGTGCTTAACTTCAAAATAACTTACTTCAACTTCCACCTTGTAATCTCTTGGTCAACAAGTTCTGGACTGGGTAGGTCTTCCGCATACATGCTCACAATCGCTGTGGTGTCCAGATGACGATTGCAGATCACAGATGGCACTAGTCCCAATAGCTGTGGCAGACAAAGCTGAGTACAAAAAAGAAACTTTGTAAGAAACATATTTAAGTTTCAAGTTTTATATGTAATTTTTAACTTGTATGTAATTTTTTAAAATAATTTCTTAGATTTTTATTTGTATGCTGACCTCTGTAATATGTACACAATTGTTCAAAAGTTTTGGGTCATGAAAGGAAAATACATTCATCAAATTGATCAATTTGGACTGACTGGCTAACAGAAAATGCCACTGGAACAC
Organism: Garcialebias charrua; assembly: GCA_038048925.1. Classification (NCBI taxonomy): domain Eukaryota; kingdom Metazoa; phylum Chordata; class Actinopteri; order Cyprinodontiformes; family Rivulidae; genus Garcialebias; species Garcialebias charrua. The sequence goes on from JBBPBX010052446.1 coordinate 12,723, forward strand.
AGGAGTGATGGCTGATTAAAAGGTGAGTCGTGTGTCTGCCTATATAATGTTTCTCCACCAGAGGGAGCACGGCAAAGGCTGAAAAAAAAATCCTGGCTTCATAGGACATTACTGTAGTTTTTTTATGCTTTTTAACATTAAAATGATATTATACATGAAAAAGAAAGTTGATATTGTCTTTCATTCACTGCATTGACAATGTTTAGACAATAGTTCTGATTACTTTTGTTATTTTAATTGCATAAAACTGATACTAATTACAAAAATGTTTTGCCAGCAGATTCAGCATTATTTTTATGTATATTGTAATTTATCCTAAGAAGATTATCACTGCTATATTTCTTCAGCACTAGATGTTATTGATTAAAAAAAAGTATGAAAACAAAAATGCTAATAGTCTGGGGAAAAACAAAAAAAGTTGTAAAACCTTCAAAATATGTATATAAAATAAAAAGTCTCAAAAGTGCAAGTTGAATTAACAATTTTCCTTTTAAAAATAAATTGCTTAATTAGAGTTAGAGATCATGAGTGTATTTGGTTTAACATGTTCAAACTACATGCAGACAGATGACATATCCAATTACAGAGTCGAGTACTGTAGTTAGATGTTTGTAAATCTTCATAAGAGTTAAATTCTTACAAGAAAATTGAGCTTCCAGGTTTGATATGATGTGTTCAAGGAATGGAATGGCAGGTTCAGCCTGTAGTGACTGAACACATCTTCAGATGGAATGTTGCTCCGGTGCTGCTGACGCTTTGCGATGCAGGGCTTGCATGGTGTCAGACCCACTTTGTCAGCCACACGCACAGCTTGGTCATAGATCAGTTGGAATGACTCCCTGACATCTTCCCTCAGAGATGTATACACACATTGGATCTCAGACACCTGTGACAAAAACAAAAAACAAAGAACAAACAAAAAAATATTAAATGACAAAGCTGATCATCGTTACTTCTGTCAGCATGGAGGCAGCCATCTTCATCATTCGAAGCACTGGTACACACCAAACTTGCAGTCTTCATCTAAGATATGACACGTGAATAAGAGATTTTAGAATATTTTTTAGACACTTTTAGCATTTAAATAATTATATCAAAAGATTTAATATTTAGCTAAAAGAATTTACAGAAATACATTCTAAATAAGAAAACATTTGTTCCTGAAATCATTCTAAGACATTATTGACAAAATCTATTTTACAAGAAGATCTGTTTTATTTATTTATTTTACCTGGAACTCTCTGTTTCTTTGAAACAAAGTTGTACATTGAAGCACAACCTTCGGCTGCTCTTTTCTCCTCTCTGTCCTTCTGCTTGCACCTACCCATGTTGCTGGTATCCAGCACAGAAACCTGAAAAACAGTTTAACATAATATTTAGTATGTAGTAAACAATTTTGTAAGATCTGCTAAGACATTTTGGGTTTCTATTTGAAAAAGTTTTTTTACTTGTCTTACGTACAAAAACAGTTTTTCTGAATGTTTGTTCTTTTGAAAATTTATCCAAACATTTATTTTTCACCAAATAGGCTATATTATATTCAACACTGCTAAGTTATTGTTTGTATCCTGTCCAAACTAGGCCTGAGGCCTGTAGCTTTTGTTTAGAAAAACATGGACGCTCCGTTTCAGGCTTCCTGTGAGTAACTATCTGTCCTATCACTGTAAACTCAGCTTTAGGGATAGAATGGGGCCGTACTGGTACTAATTTCAGATAAATTACTGTTCCCAACATGGCGGAAATAGACAAAAACAAGGAAAAAAAACGTGGCGAAAATCGTAGCTACTTAGCTTAGCTTTAGCATGTTTTAGCATTATCCATATCTTATAAAAACGTGACCCACTTCTAATCTCTCTAACATCAAACAGTACTACTTAAAATACACAAATGAACAGTTGAATCAAAAACCACTATGTAATTTTACCGTTTGAATCCACCGTTTGTTTGTTGTTTTGAAGCCACCGTGTTACCTTCCAAGCCAGGACAGAGTGAACGTCGTCTTCACCTCACAATCTCGCGGGAGTTGTAGACGGGACTTCATAGGCAAAGTGGGTGGTTCGTTCGAACCGGGCGAACACCCCCTGGCTACGCCCATTCACTTTTTAATGTTTTTTTACTAAACTTTGGGTATTTACTTCATAAAAAAACAGTCCTTGTGCCAAAAAAATGCACCCAGTGGTTTATTTACTCTAAGTAGATTTATTTGTCTGTGATTAAAAACGCTCCGTTTCACACTTCCTGCGGTTTGTGATGTCACAAACCGTAGCCAATCACCTCAAACCTGAGTCCAGCCCCTCACCTAGCAACCCCTGGTGATGCTCCACCCACTTGAGTATAAAAGATGTCACGGTTGCCTAGCGGTTTAGGAGCTGACCTGGCGGTCATTTATTCATTTATTTAGCCCCCGGGGGGCTAGGGGTTTGCCCTGCTCCAGCCATGCAGCACATCTCGAGTAAAACCAGAATGTTTTATTACCTTGTTTGAATGAACTCTGTCTCGTTGAAACTGTGCACACACACTCTCGCGGTTTGGACTTGTTTCTTATATGATGAAGGACTACTTTTTCACAACTGTCAGTTTGGTTGAGCGGTTATGACACTTAAGCGCCACGCAGGAGAGCGGAGATCGCATCTTGTTTACGGCATCTTTTTTTCCCCCCCTTTTTTTTAAAGCCTTTTGTTTCGGAGAAATCGGGGTGAGACTAGATATATACATCGACATAATAATACTTTATAATTGTTATTTTTACGTTTTAGTTCAATTTTTAGTGTAATATCGCTCCCAACGCGCAGCCGGCAGAATGAATGAACACACACACAGTGTGTGACTCTCGCGGGGCGACAGTCTGTACCATCAAGCACCACTGATCGATATATTTTCAGATTAGCAACTTATTTATTTTAAGAATACCTTTCACTTCATCAAAATCTAATCAAAACTTCAGCGTTCTAAATGTAAGTGGTTGTGATTATTTCTTATACGATGAAAGACTGCTTTTTGCATGACTACCCGGTTGGCCCAGAGGTAGTGAACCGGACTCGTAATCCGAAGGACACGGGTTCGCCTCCCGGTCGCGGCATCTCTTTTTTTTTTTTTTAAGCCTTTTGTTTTGCAGACCGCCGGCGAAGACACCATTTGCGTGCGGGAGTTGTTGGGAGCTACTGACTTTTGAGGTCCGGGGGTCCGGTCAAAGGTTGCCTCATGCGGATAAATTAACTGGAGCGAGACATTCTGTGAACTTTGTGTGTGTGGACTGAAGCACGCTCCCAAAAGCGCCGCATGCAACGAGCGGAGCTAACACCCCCGCTCGGAGGAGGAAAAGCTATTCGAGGCTAATGCTAAAAAAAGGAGCTGCAAATGGCGGCGCGCGCAGAGGGCTTTTGGTAAGTTATCTTAAGCTACTAGCACTAACAGTAAGTCAAATGAGTAATAAAAAAGAGCTAATTTTAAAATAACAACATATTAGAGATACTGGCTGTTACAGAGGGCGTAGTTAATGTAAATAGGTCTTTGTAGGGCGTGGCTTTCAGACCTCATTATTCATAAACCGGTCGTTTAGAACGGAAGTGAAATTTGGCAGAATTAGAAAGGGGATATTTTATTATCCAAGCATTATTTTGTGTATAAAATTGACTGAAAATGGTCTGGATAGCCCACAGATAAACCACAAAAAATTATATATCCTACATTTGGTCCCCTTTAAGTTCTAAGCTGTTGCTGGAACGAAAGAGTCTGCTGGGAACTTCAAAAGAGATGTGAACTTTCCCAAAGAGCTGGATGGACGTTTAGCCACACGCTAAGGGCATGTCGTCCAGCTAAGGACTGATAACAGGCTGTTATGAGTCCACTGAGAACGAGCGTAAGCTCAAAAACTTTGTTTATTCCTTTTGGAATAAGCTTATCTTGAAGTCAGAGGCCAGGAGCTGACATATTTTCTGATGACCAACGCGAAACCAGGAGACGTTGGAAGGTAAACGAATAACCTGCTCAGAGGTGCTGGTTCCCACAAGGACCCATGCATCTGAAAAGCTACAAGGTCTTCTCTCTTACCGGGCTGTCGTCGAAAGGTAAAGAGCTGTTTACAAACGTACCTGGATTTTAGCAGAAGTCGGATGGAAGTGTCACTTTTGGTATCATGCTCAAGATAATTTCCTTTAAACCATCTCCCATCTTCCTCCAATTCTTTTCCCTCAATTCTAAGCTGGAAACTACTTTAAGCTAAAGAGCCCTCAGACTAAATATGTTTAACATCCAGTATTTATGTCTGTTGTTGTAATTCAAGTGTGCTGACGTTTTAAATTACAAGAAAGTGAAATCCTGTCAATCAAGTGTAATGGTGTTAATTTAGTTGATTCATTTTAAATAAATGATAGTGTCTCTTTGACATATCAAGCTAAGTTAACGTGTCCATTGTCACTCTATGGCTTCTGTTTTATTTATCCATCATAAAGATCACAGAAATATTGGGTAAACTGAAAAAGAAAAGAATCCGTGAAATTACTATTCAATCTGAATAAGTAAATTAATTCAGGTAAAGAGGTCAGTATTAATATTGACCTCCTCATAATCCTTTACATCTGGTGGCCCTCGTACCGGTTTCTGAAAGTTTATTGATAAATCTGTGGTCTCTCATGAACTGTAACGTCATGTTTGCATATTAGGATCCAAGTTTTAAACTCTAAGGATAATAATTTTGGCTGGAAGTGTCAAGACAGGCAGATTCTGCATGTTTTTATCATTTGAAGCTGTGAGATTATTATCGTTTCAACTCTGTTACACGCTGTTGGAAGCATTCAGGTGAAGTTTTGTCAGCCCGTGGTCTGTGGGGGTTCTGGTTCCGATCCAGTTCACGCACGGACTCCTGTACAACGCTTTGTTGAAATGACCGCCGAGTCATAGAACCTGAAAGCTAATTTAACATCTACAAGATTGCTGTTGTGGTATTTTACATTTTAGAGCAGGTCAAAGAAGCATATTACTGTTAGAACGTTGTCGAATGGGTTCAGACCCGAGTTTTCTGCTCCACTAAAAGTGGACCAGAACCGACCTTGACGCGCTCCGAGAGAGTCCGTGTTTGTTCAACAGCTGCAGTGCTGTGTTACTGAGCGTAACTAAGTTGGCCTGTCTAGGTGTGTTCGCCGCATGTTTCAGAATTTTGGGAAGTTAATTTGTAGCGTTTGAGTTGTTTTAAGAGTCTATAAAGTTGTGGTCTGCTGTGCAAGCTAACGTTAAAAAGACGTGTCCTGCATGTCTGTTTATGAGCTGTGATTGGATGAAACGAGTGCTGTGAGCTGTCAATCACTCTCGTAGCGAACGCTGATTCGCTGATGTGGGAACGCACGCCGTTGCGACAGCCCACTTTGTCGTCATTTCCGGCACTACATTGGTCGAAGGTGAGAAAACTACATTCACCATGAACGCTTGGGAATGAACTACAAACGCTGTGATTGATTGGTTGACGTCACGTATCTGTTTAGCGAGCTCCGCCTCGCTCAACGGAAGCTGGTGACGCGCTGCGTCGACCCGCCTACTTGTGTCGTCATTTCCAGGTGCACTTCGGGTGACAAGCAGTTCACACACTCACAGGACAAACGGAGATTTCACTGAGAGTTTAAACACTCATTTAAAGCCATCTAAACTGTCTAACAACATAGATTTGTCTCTGACAAGAACGTGGTTCGAGCGTTTATCACTGACACACTAGAAACTAATTCTGAAAAGGTTGTTTTTAGTTTAAATACTGAATAAACAAAATCAGTCTCTTCGTGATAACATTAAGTCTCGAAGCTGCCCCCTGTTGGTTAAAAGACGTTGACAGATGAGTTTTCTCAAAAACATCATAAAAAAGTCAGCATTTTTATGGTGAAATTACCAGCTTAAAAATTGTTCTGTACACTAACAGAAAATCCTGTTTATTTTAAATAAAAAATTTAGAATAACAGAGGTACAGACAAACATTTTTGCTTATTTTATATATGAAAGAATTTAAAATAACAAACAAAAAGTACACTTCTCGCTCCAGATACATTCTCTTGGAAAAAAGAATTAAACAAATCTGCTAAATTTTGATTCAAACAAAATCAAAACATCACGATGGCAGACAAAGAAGAAGTAGATATGGCGCTGGTCACAGACTCAGGTGCAGACCCAGAGGTGAATCCTCCTGAATCAGATCCTGAATCAGATCCTGAACCAGACCCTGAATCAGATCCTGAATCGGACAAAGAGTCAGATGCAGAATCAGATCCAGAGCCAGTGGACCCTGATCCTCAAGGCCCGGATCAAAAGGCTGAAGTTGATGAGCCAGACTGGATTGATAAGGTTTTAGGACAGCTTGCAGAAAAATTTACAGATTATGGTAAAACGATGCCTGAAATGAATCCACCAACGTTATGCTCTGAGCTGACAAAAGTGGCAAGCGGTGGCTCGAAAAAGGAAGCAAAAAAGGTCAGTATGGAGCGCTTAGCAAAGCTGGCCCTGTTACTAAAGGCAAGGTTGGACCAGGAAGTCAGAGAAAATTCAGCTCTAGAGCATGATTTGAAGCGTGAACAAAGAAAACGTAAGGCGGAAAGATCAACATTAAATGTTGATTTACAACTAGCTCGAGCTGAAGCTGAAAAACTGCAGGTGGAGGTTCAGTCACTAAAACAGTCTCAGGCGAACGATACGACTCAACTGGTTTGCGATCTTAAACAGGCTGAGATTGAACGTTTAACTAAAAGTTTACAGGAGACAAGGGAGACACGGGATGACCTCATGAAATGCCAAGATCATACTTTAAAGTTATACGAGGCGACCAAACAGCAAAATCTCAGGATTAATGCTCAACATGATGCGGCCGTTCTTGAAAAAGAAGAACTCCACAGTCGGTGTTGTGCCTTACAACGCGAGTCTATAGACGACCGAGCGGAATTAAAAGAGTGCAGGGAGAAGCTGGCCTCGACTGAATACAAATTAAACCAAGAAAAGAAAAAACGTCTGGCATTAATTAAGGGTCAGTCTCTAGATGAGCCCAGACCTCCAACACCACCGCCTAGAACATCAACTCCATCACCTAAACCACCACGCCGTCCCTTAGGGCCTCTAAAACCGACAATCCCACCGGATGCACCGGTAAGTGGATCTGATAATAACCCACAAATACCTCTATCAATGGCTGAACTACGGAATATGGCTAAAAGCATTCAAACCTTCGCTCCTGGCCCGATGGGCTCACATGAAACCAAGATCTATCTCGATGACCTTGATTTCCAGCTTCAACGCTTCCCAGAAGCTACAGCTGATGATAGAATCTGTCTGTTAAGGTTAACATCGGACAGGACAGTGCATGCTTTCATGAAGCGTCAACGAGAAGCAGTGATGAAAGACTACAGTCTTCTCTGTGCTGCGCTGATAAAGGAGTTTACTCCTTGCACGGGGCCCGATGGCATCATAGCAGCAGCTGACATCAAGCAAGGTAGGAATGAACACCCAAGGTCATATTATGACCGAATATTCCGTGCCTATTTCGGCGACAGATGCGAACCTGAAATGGAGGAGGAGGTAGGGTTTAAGTATATTTTCAGCCAAAACCTCTGCCCTGACATAAGGGAGAAAGTTCATGTCAGCGCGAACTACAAACGGAGGTCCATCGATGAAATAAGAGAGTGTGCGATAGATGTTTTTACAGGTCGCACACCAAACAAAACACCCTTTGAGGTGTGCCCGGGTGAGATGGTCAAATCCAACTCACTAGAGCTGGAAGGGGCGCGGAAAACGACTCCTTTTCCTACAAAAGGTGAGAAAAAACAGAATTTTCGACCTGACAAAACACGTAGCGAAGGTGTCCGCTGGAACTATGACCCGAAGTGGCTCAGACAAGACCCAGAGTTCGGAAGACGATTTCAAAAGGGGGGTGCACGTCCTAAAGATAGGAATGATGGTCACAAAAGTAAACCATATCACAAAAGGGGGTCCCAACAGGAACCCCCTGGTCAAGGACAAGCCCCTCCTGCCCCTCGAACGGAACAGTCCGAGACAGGCAAAAAATCGCAAAAGTTCCAGAAAAAAGGCCATAATTCTCTGTCCCCAGAGGACATGGAGAAATTACGTCGGTTGTTAAAGGGGTTGGATAATACAAACAATGATAACAAACCTGGAGTGATGTGTAGCACTATCGTTGATAGTAAGTCGGAGCACGCAAATCACGACAGTCAACAAGACACTGATGGTCAGAATGCTGACAATCAGGATAATGACAGTCAAGACATTGACAGTCCAGAGTGTGTCGGTCAACAAAACGTTGACAGTGACCATGACATTATTGTCACAGACTCTAACAGCCCCTCATCAAACAAGGGGGGGGGAACTCAACCATCGTCGACAGTGACCCGCCACGAACTGAAAACTCAGACACGTTGGTGACTGCACTGACGGTTCAGATGAAGAAAGATTACACAGTCAGAGGTCAACGTAAACAGAATGACTGGCCGAAACCTTTAAGGTTTCTGTGTGACTTTGAAAAAAGGGGGGAGGCTATGAAAGCTTACCTGCCAATCACACTGGAAGGGGTCCTCACGCATGAAGCACTCCTGGATGGCGGAGCCGACATTACCATTATGTCAGCCAAACTGTTCGAGGAACTACGGACCGCCGCTATCGGTGTTCATAGGCAAATACCCCTTGTAAAAAGTGCTATAGAACTGCAGGGTCTCGCAGAGACGAGAACTACCCTAACAGCTATAGCTATGGTTCACATGCAGATTGGCAAAATGACATTATACCACCCGGTACATGTGTCTACACTTGATTCATTCCCATTTCTAGTTGGCCAAGACTTTATAAACCGCTTTGATGCAATTATAGACTATGGCCGACAGAAAATGTGGAGCACAGTGAGAAAGCCTCTGCCAATAAAAGTGCCTCCTAGCTGTGATACGGACTGCCTAACCGCAGGTACCGCAAAGGACACACGGGACACCTCATCTGAGGACAAGAGCCCGGTAGGTGAACCTACAAAAACAGGTGAGGCAGAAGAGGCCCAACAAGAAAGCCTCCTCTGCGAGCTGAAACAATCAGCACTCACTGAACACTACCTACAACAGGTAGTAAAAGGTGTCGAGATCCAGGGATCCCACACCGAAGATGCTGTACTGTCTCCTTGGACAGATAATTCAGCAATCAGCCAAGCTCTTTATGAAAGCTTGGTTAAAAAACATATGGGTCTAGAACTGACGAAGAAAGCTTTACGCTTTCATCTCGATCCCAACAGTGAGCGGGTAATGACCGCAAATGGAGTCATTCGCCTGAACATGAACTGGAACAAACGAGAACTGGTCCACCCGTTCCTCGTGGTCCAAAACTTACCACATGCATCCTATATAGGCTCTGACATTTTGGTAAGATTGGGTGTCCGAGTGGACACCGTAAACAATGTACTGTGGTCGCTGGAAACAGACAAAATGGATTCTCCTGTGCTAAGCACAGAAAATCTCAAAGCTGGACAGACCATACCAGAAATCTGCGAGGTTGCTTGCAACCGATCCATCACAGTACTACCTCAGGCAATGAACCAGATGGTGGAAGTTCACATCATAGCTAATCAAGCTATTGGCCAAAAGCAGGCATACTTTCAACTGTCTCCTAAGTTTTACAACTTAGGACTGTCCATTGAGGTCACGAGACAAGTGAGCCTCGACTGCAGAACCACATCTGTTGCTGTGTGTAACACAGGCACGGAAGCGGTACTGATCAAGAAATACACAAAAATAGGATGGTTGATCTCCACTGATTTCCATGATTTTGAACTGAGCATTACATTTCTGGGAGGGCTCCCAGAATACCTGATCCTGCATGAATACACGGGGCAAGTCTTGTTCACAAAACCAACACAGGCCATAGCTCTCTTCTCCCCCACTGAGTCCGACCAGGACATTGTCCACAGGTTCGGTTTCAACCAAGGAGACAGTCTAGGCCCTCAAACTTACAGTGCACTACCTGTGGACAGGTTTTACGACACTGAAGGGGACTCACTGGAGCTCCCCACAGAACATGAATCCCTCTCCATTGCTTCACAGATTGACCAGGTGGTCGCTCAAGCCGACGCCCTGGAAACTGATGAAGACAGGGACAAACTTCGCAAAGTTCTGCTAAAATATGAAAAATCATTCTCAACTGACTCGATGGATTGTGGGTTGACCACGCTCCACACAGTGAGCATCCCAACCCCGCCTGATGCTCCACCTGCATTTGTCAGACAATACAAGATTCCTCTGGCAGCACATCAACCTATCAGGGAAATCATTAATGACCTGTTAGGAAAAGGTATCATCCGATACTGTAACAGCACTTACTCTGCGCCTTTATGGCCGGTGTTAAAACCAAATGGTAAGTGGAGACTTACTATAGACTACAGAAAGCTAAACAAACAAGTTCCCTTATCCAGATGGCCTATGACGCAGCTCCAACAGGAATTGCCCAAGGTCACCAATGGTAGGTACTTTTCGACCCTCGACATCGCCTCTGGTTTTTGGACCATTCCTGTGCGCGACGAGGATCAATACAAACTAGCTTTCACTTTTGGTGGCCGTCAATACACCTTTAACAGGTGTCCCTTTGGCTACGCTAACTCACCTGCAGAGTTCAACATCTTCCTGAACAAAGCATGTCCAGACGCCCACGAGCGTGGGACACTGATTTATGTGGACGATGTCCTTTTGAGGCAGCCAACACTGGACTCACATTTGGCTGAGATCGACCACGTTCTGAATCAGCTAACAACTGCTGGTGCTAAAATATCACTGTCGAAATGCCAGTGGTGCAGAACCAAGGTGGATTACGTTGGCCTACTTGTAGGTCCAGACGGAGTACAACCACAACTGACTCGCACCCAAGGCCTTGACAATCTCAAAGTCCCCACCAATCTCAAAGAACTACAAAGTTTTCTTGGCGTGTGTAACTACTCGAACCAGTTCATAGAGAACTATGCAGACCTTGCAAAGCCACTGACTGAACTCCTAAAGAAAGACGTTCCATTTGTCTGGACTGACAAACAGCAGCAGGCAATGAACGCTCTTATAAACAGGATTAAGTCAGCCCCATGTTTAGTCTACCCAGACTACAACAAAGAGTTTTACTTGGAAGTGGGCTTCTCAGCTCATTGCATAAGTGCAGGTCTGTACCAAATACACGACAGAGACAAACGTGTGGTAGCCTACGCCAGCAAGACGATGGCAGGCCCCGAGTTGAGATTCTCAGACTGTGAGAAAGCTCTACTGACCACAGTGTGGGCAGTAAAACATTTCTCCAGCTACATTGGTGGACAGAAAATCATTGTGGAAACACAACACCAGCCAGTGACATTCCTGAACAGCCAACGCATCAGAGATGGTGTGGTAACAAACTCACGTGTTGCAACGTGGCTCATGGCGCTTCAAAGTTTTAACCTAGACATACGTTATGGTCAAAACAAGAAGTCACATCTGGGGACAGACTTGGCACTCT
>JBBPBX010052447.1:9440-24203 GCA_038048925.1 Garcialebias charrua
AACCCTTCCAAGGCTGTTTCAAAGGGAGTCAGATAAGAATGAGAAATATTTTCACTTCAGGCACATGTAGTGATACAACCAGCCTTCAACCTTCGATGTGGGGACCTGCAAATCCAACGTTGGTCTTCAACCTTCATCCAAGGGCCTCCTCCTCTGCGTCAATCGAGGGATCCCCTCTACATGATGATTAAAACCATTGTTGATGATGAAATCAACGACTCTAATCGTTATGGAATTACTGCTGTGGAATTACAGCTGTGGATTATAAGATTTTGTTTTCCAAGGGATTACAGACTCAGTTTTCCAAGGGTTTACAGACTCAGTTTTCCAAAGGATTAAAAGCTTACCGCAATGGGATTACCTGCGAACACTGTGGAATTTCCAAAAATATTATGGAATTATAATTTTTGATTTTTTTTCCCCACTTGCAGGATTACATCAAGATAAGAGACATTCGGTGGTATCCTTTCGTGTTGGACCTCATCCCCGTGGACAGGCGATGAGTTCCAAAAGGGGGGACTGTAGTGATACAACCTTGAGTTTTGAAGCACGTCTCTGATCGCTCTCAGTAATGAACTTTTTGGGAGTTATTCCTGAAGGGACAATAATACTTTTATTACTTTTAATTTGAATCAAACGTCATAAATTAAGTCATTCAGAGACTTCTTTTAATTTGTGTTAATTCAAATGTCATCAATGAATAACTTGTGTTACTTGTATAAGCATGTTTGATAGTCAAAGACTGGTTAATTCAAACTGTTTAATTCAAGTTGGAAATCCAATGTTATTTCAAAATGATGGTCACGTCTTCATATGATGAATCAAATGGTGAAAGTGAATTAATATGTCAGACTGAACTCAGTTTGTTAGAAGTTAGAACACAGTTTTAATCAGTTGTTTTATGAAGCTGGCTCCAGTCAATCTGTTTCTCTCTCTTCATTCTAAACAACTTCTTCTCTGTTCTAAAAACTGATATCCGAGTGACCTTCATTCCACTGGTTCGTTTGGACCAATGGGGAAAGAACAAATCACTGAACACAGATCCTTGCTCTTAAAGTTCTAAGCTTTTGCTGGAACTGACGGAGTTTGCTGAGGTCCTCAAGCCATGATGAGGTTCCCCAAAGAGCTGAATGATCATCTAGTCACACGCTAAGGACACGTCATTCAGTTAAAAGATTTATAACATGCCTGTTATAAATCTATTTCAAGCCGTGAAAAGATTCACTTTATTGACATTCTTTTAAGGAACGTCTTATCTTGAAAACAACACCAGGAAAGGCCGTTACTTTCGGTTCGAGTCAAGGCGCACGTCTGGAGATGCTGAAAACGGTAAACAAACTGACCAGCTGGACCAACTGGGGACTGACATCTTCACGAGGTAACAAGTCGTCAAATGATTTGCCAAGTGTACCAACGTGTAGTCGAGTTCGACCGGAGAGCTGCCATGTTTCTGGTTAAAACACATCAAGATAATGTCTCTCCTCATCCTTCATTCTCTTTTCCTCCATTTCCTTCCTCCTAAACTTTCTTTAAGTAACTAAACTTTAAGTTATTGTGCCAGCAAAGATATCAGTTATTAACACCCATAACTTGTTCTGTTGTTCCTATGTTTCATCTATGCTGAAGTTAATTATAGGAAATTTGATCGATCCAATCATGTACATAATGTATGATGTAATTTATTGATTATGTTAAATAAATGGACCAGTCCTGCTGTTCCAACATAAGTTTGACGTTTCCGGTGAATTACATCTGGTCAAAGTATAGAATTATTTGATATTAAACTGAAAAAGAGAGAACTCACGTTTAAATGATGTATTTTTGTGTCAGACTAAACCCTGCCAATTTATACATCTAAAATATAGGTAAGTCAGCAAACTGACCTCGTTCCTATATTATTACACACACATTGTAATTTCTGCAGCCTTGAGTCTGTAAGGGCGACTCTGTTCCAAAAATGATCCAATTCGGGACTTTATCCACTGATCCAAGCTCTGACCTCAGATGTTGACCAGTACAGCGTCCAGAGTCCCAATCCGAGAGGGTGATCTGTTCACCTTCCAGATAAGCTCGCAAACAGCTGATTCCTCGAGGTCACCGCGCAGACCAGACGTCGGGTGCTCTAGGCATTAAGTCCTGCTGAAGTCGCCCTCGTTTGGGATAGGCCAGTGCTCCACAAAAACGCCAAAAAGCAAAGCTTTGCCATCATATCAATAAAATCCAGATTCTTCACCTCCACCACAGAGCACAACACAGAGAGCGAGACGCACACCATCCACAGTAGGAATTCATGACGTATCCTCTTTGTCACTTTGCCAAGATGGACAGGCTCTCCCCGTGCCCTGCTTTTTGTAGAAATCTTGTTCGTAGAATTGAATGCCCATACCTCCAATCCATCTTAATTTGTGTTCGAGGTGCCCTTCTGAGGAGCTGCAGGCAGCAGCAGAAAAGGCGAGGACGGGGGAGGAGAGGACTAATGCGACTGCCTCCGTCTAGAGCCAGAGAGCAGAGAGAGATACATGCATATATTGAGAGAGAGAGAGATGCATGCATGCATTGAAAGAGAGATGCATGCATGCATTGAGAGAGAGAGAGAGATGCATGCATGCATTGAGAGAGATGCATGCATTGAGAGAGATGCATGCATTGAGAGAGATGCATGCATTGAGAGAGATGCATGCATTGAGAGAGATGCATGCATTGAGAGAGATGCATGCATTGAGAGAGATGCATGCATTGAGAAAGAGAGAGATACATGCATATATTAAAAGAAAGGGAGATGCATGCATAAATTGAGAGAGAGAGATACATGCATGCATTGAGCGAGAGATGCATGCATGTATTGAGAGAGAGGTACATGCATGCATTGAGAGAGTGAGATATATGCATGCATGCATTAAGAGAGAGATCCATGCATTGAGAGAGAGACGCATGCATTAAGAGAGAGAGACGCATGCATGCATTGAGAGAGAGAGATGCATGCATGCATTGAGAGAGATGCATGCATTGAGAAAGAGAGAGATACATGCATGTATTGAAAGAAAGGGTGATGCATTCATAAATTGAGGGAGAGATGCATGCATGCATTGAGAGAGATGCATGCATGCATTGAGAGACAGAGAGAGAGATGCATGCATGCATGCAATGAGAGAGAGATGTATGCATTGAGAGAGATATACATGCATTGAAAGAGAGAGAGAGATACATGCATTGAGAGAGAGATGCATGCATTGAAAGAGAGATAGAGATGCATGCATTGAGAGAGAGATATATGCATGCATTGAGAGAGAGAGAGATGCACGCAATGAGAGAGAGAGAGGGAGAGAGATATGCATGCATTGAGAGACAGAGAGATATGCATGCATTGAGAGACAGAGAGAGAGATATGCATGCATGCATTGAGAGAGAGATATCCATGCATTATTGAGAGAGAGAATCATGCATTGAGAGAGAGATGCATGCATTGAGAGAGATGTATGCATTGAAAGAGAGAGAGATGCATGCATTGAGAGATAGATCTATGCATTGAGAGAGAGAGAGGAATGCATGCATGCATTGAGAGAGATGCATGCATTGAGAGAGAGATACATGCATTGAGAGAGAAATGCATACATTGAGAGAGATGCATTCATTGAGAGAGAGGTGCATGCATTAAAATAGAGATACATGCATTGAGAGATAGATCTATGCATTGAGAGAGAGAGGGAGAGAGATGCATGCATTGAGAGAGAGATACATGCATTGAGAGCGATGCATGCATTGAGAGAGAGAGATATGCATGCATTGAGAGAGATGCATTTATTGAGAGAGAGAGAGAGATGCATGCATTGAGAGAGAGAGATGCATGCATGCATTTAGAGAGGGAGAGATATGCATGTATTGAGAGAAAGAGAGAGAGACAGAGAGAGAGATGAATGCATGCATTGAGAGAGTGATATGCATGCATGCATTGAGAGAGAGAGAGAAGCATGCATTGAGAGAGATGCATGCATTGAGAGAGAGATACATGCATTGAGAGAGAGATACATGCATTGAGAGAGAGAGATGCATGCACTGAGAGAGAGACAAAGAGAGATGCATGCATTGAGAGAGAGATGCATGCATTATGAGAGAGATGCATGCATTGAAAGAGAGAGAGATGTATGCATTGAGAGATAGATCTATGCATTGAGAGAAAGAGATATGCATGCATGCTTTGAGAGAAAGATAGATGCATGCATTGAGAGAGAGAGAGATACATGCATTGAGTGAGAGAGATACATGCATTGAGAGAGAAATGCATGCATTGAGAGTGATACATGCATTGAGAGAGAGAGAGATGCATGCATTGAAATAAAGAGAGATGCATGCATTGAGAGATAGATCTATGCATTGAGAGGGAGAAAGAGGGAGAGAGAGAAATGCATGCATTGAGAGAAAGAGATGCATGCATTGAGAGAGAGAGATACATGCATTGAGAGAAAGATATGAAATAGAGAGAGATGCATGCATTGAGAGATAGATCTATGCATTGAGAGAGAGAGAGATGCATGCATTGAGAGAGAGATGCATGCATTGAGAAAGAGAGATATGCATGAATTGAGAGAGAGATGCATGCATGCATTGAGAGAGATGCATGTATTGAGAGAGAGAGATGCATGCATTGAGAGATGCATACATGCATTGAGAGATAGATGCATGCATGCATTTAGAGAGAGAGATATGCATGCATTGAGAGTGCGAGAGAGAGAGAGAGAGCGAGATAGAGATATATACATGCATTGAGAGACACAGAGAGAGAGATGCATGCATGCATTGAGAGAGAGAGAGAGAGAGAGAAGAATGCATGCATTGAGAGAGTGATATGCATGCATGCATTGAGAGAGAGAGAAGCATGCATTGAGAGAGATGCATGCATTGAGAGAGATACGTGCATTGAGAGATAGATCAATGCATTGAGAGAAAGAGATATGCATGCATGCATTGAGAGAGAGATAGATGCATGCATTGAGAGAGAGATGCATGCATTGAGAGAGAGAGATGCATGCATTGAGAGCGATGCATGCATTGAGAGAGAGAGCTCTCTCTCTCAATGCATAGACAGAAATGCATGCATTGAGAGAGAGATGCATGCATTTAGAGAGAGATACATGCATTGAGAGGAATATGCATGCATTGAGAGAGAGATACATGCATTGAGAGAGAGATGCATGCATGCATGCATTGAGAGAGATGCAGGCATTGAGAGAGAGATGCATGTATTAAGAGAGAGATAAGCATGCATTGAGAGAGATTCATGCATATATTGAGAGAGAGATACATGCATGCATTGAGAGAGTTGCATGCATTGAGAAAGAGAGATACATGCATATATTGAGAGAGAAGGAGATACATGAATAATTGAGAGAGATATGCATGCATGCTTTGAGAGAAAGATAGATGCATGCATTGAGAGAGAGAGATACATGCATTGAGAGAGAGAGATACATGCATTGAGAGAGAGATGCATGCATTGAGAGAGAGATGCATGCATTGAGAGCGATGCATGCATTGAGAGAGATGCATGCATTGAAATAAAGAGAGAGATGCATGCATTGAGAGATAGATCTATGCATTGAGAGGGAGAAAGAGGGAGAGAGAGAAATGCATGCATTGAGAGAAAGAGATGCATGCATTGAGAGAGAGAGATACATGCATTGAGAGAAAGATATGAAATAGAGAGAGATGCATGCATTGAGAGATAGATCTATGCATTGAGAGAGAGAGAGATGCATGCATTGAGAGAGAGATGCATGCATTGAGAGAGAGAGATGCATGAATTGAGAGAGAGATGCATGCATGCATTGAGAGAGATGCATGTATTGAGAGAGAGAGATGCATGCATTGAGAGATGCATACATGCATTGAGAGATAGATGCATGCATGCATTTAGAGAGAGAGAGAGATATGTATGCATTGAGAGTGCGAGAGAGAGAGAGGGAGATAGAGATAGATACATGCATTGAGAGACACAGAGAGAGAGAGATGCATGCATGCATTGAGAGAGATAGAGAGAGAAGAATGCATGCATTGAGAGAGTGATATGCATGCATGCATTGAGAGAGAGAGAAGCATGCATTGAGAGAGATGCATGCATTGAGAGAGAGATACATGCATTGAGAGATAGATCTATGCATTGAGAGAAAGAGATATGCATGCATGCATTGAGAGAGAGATAGATGCATGCATTGAGAGAGAGATGCATGCATTGAGAGAGAGATCTATGCATTGAGAGAGATGCATGCATTGAGAGAGAGAGATGCATGCATTGAGAGCGATGCATGCATTGAGAGAGAGAGCTCTCTCTCTCAATGCATAGACAGAAATGCATGCATTGAGAGAGATGCATGCATTGAGAGAGAGAGAGATACATGCATTGAGAGGAAGATGCATGCATTGAGAGAGAGATAAGCATGCATTGAGAGAGATACATGCATATATTGAGAGAGAGATACATGCATGCATTGAGAGAGATGCATGCATTGAGAAAGAGAGATACATGCATATATTGAGAGAGAGGGAGATACATGAATAATTGAGAGAGAGATGCATGCATGCATTGAGAGAGAGATGCATGCATGCATGCATTGAGAGAGATGCAGGCATTGAGAGAGAGATGCATGCATTAAGAGAGAGATAAGCATGCATTGAGAGAGACACATGCATATATTGAGAGAGAGATACATGCATGCATTGAGAGAGATGCATGCATTGAGAAAGAGAGATACATGCATATATTGAGAGAGAGGGAGATACATGAATAATTGAGAGAGAGATGCATGCATGCATTGAGAGAGAGATGCGTGCATTGAGAGAGAGATATGCATGCATTGAGAGAGAGAGATGCATACATTGAGAGAGAGATTCATGCATTGAAAGAGAGAGATGCATGCAATGAGAGAGAGAGAGGGAGAGAGATATGCATGCATTGAGAGACAGAGAGATATGCATGCATTGAGAGACAGAGAGAGAGATATGCATGCATGCATTGAGAGAGATATCCATGCATTATTGAGAGAGAGAATCATGCATTGAGAGAGAGATGCATGCATTGAGAGAGAGAGAAACATGCATTGAGAGAGATGTATGCATTGAAAGAGAGAGAGATGCATGCATTGAGAGATAGATCTATGCATTGAGAGAGAGAGAGGAATGCATGCATGCATTGAGAGAGATGCATGCATTGAGAGAGAGATACATGCATTGAGAGAGAAATGCATACATTGAGAGAGATGCATTCATTGAGAGAGAGGTGCATGCATTAAAATAGAGATACATGCATTGAGAGATAGATCTATGCATTGAGAGAGAGAGGGAGAGAGATGCATGCATTGAGAGAGAGATACATGCATTGAGAGCGATGCATGCATTGAGAGAGAGATATGCATGCATTGAGAGAGATGCATTTATTGAGAGAGAGAGAGAGATGCATGCATTGAGAGAGAGAGATGCATGCATGCATTTAGAGAGAGAGAGAAGCATGCATTGAGAGAGATGCATGCATTGAGAGAGATACGTGCATTGAGAGATAGATCAATGCATTGAGAGAAAGAGATATGCATGCATGCATTGAGAGAGAGATAGATGCATGCATTGAGAGAGAGATGCATGCATTGAGAGAGAGAGATGCATGCATTGAGAGCGATGCATGCATTGAGAGAGAGAGCTCTCTCTCTCAATGCATAGACAGAAATGCATGCATTGAGAGAGAGATGCATGCATTTAGAGAGAGATACATGCATTGAGAGGAATATGCATGCATTGAGAGAGAGATACATGCATTGAGAGAGAGATGCATGCATGCATGCATTGAGAGAGATGCAGGCATTGAGAGAGAGATGCATGTATTAAGAGAGAGATAAGCATGCATTGAGAGAGATTCATGCATATATTGAGAGAGAGATACATGCATGCATTGAGAGAGTTGCATGCATTGAGAAAGAGAGATACATGCATATATTGAGAGAGAAGGAGATACATGAATAATTGAGAGAGATATGCATGCATGCTTTGAGAGAAAGATAGATGCATGCATTGAGAGAGAGAGATACATGCATTGAGAGAGAGAGATACATGCATTGAGAGAGAGATGCATGCATTGAGAGAGAGATGCATGCATTGAGAGCGATGCATGCATTGAGAGAGATGCATGCATTGAAATAAAGAGAGAGATGCATGCATTGAGAGATAGATCTATGCATTGAGAGGGAGAAAGAGGGAGAGAGAGAAATGCATGCATTGAGAGAAAGAGATGCATGCATTGAGAGAGAGAGATACATGCATTGAGAGAAAGATATGAAATAGAGAGAGATGCATGCATTGAGAGATAGATCTATGCATTGAGAGAGAGAGAGATGCATGCATTGAGAGAGAGATGCATGCATTGAGAGAGAGAGATGCATGAATTGAGAGAGAGATGCATGCATGCATTGAGAGAGATGCATGTATTGAGAGAGAGAGATGCATGCATTGAGAGATGCATACATGCATTGAGAGATAGATGCATGCATGCATTTAGAGAGAGAGAGAGATATGTATGCATTGAGAGTGCGAGAGAGAGAGAGAGGGAGATAGAGATAGATACATGCATTGAGAGACACAGAGAGAGAGAGATGCATGCATGCATTGAGAGAGATAGAGAGAGAAGAATGCATGCATTGAGAGAGTGATATGCATGCATGCATTGAGAGAGAGAGAAGCATGCATTGAGAGAGATGCATGCATTGAGAGAGAGATACATGCATTGAGAGATAGATCTATGCATTGAGAGAAAGAGATATGCATGCATGCATTGAGAGAGAGATAGATGCATGCATTGAGAGAGAGATGCATGCATTGAGAGAGAGATCTATGCATTGAGAGAGATGCATGCATTGAGAGAGAGAGATGCATGCATTGAGAGCGATGCATGCATTGAGAGAGAGAGCTCTCTCTCTCAATGCATAGACAGAAATGCATGCATTGAGAGAGATGCATGCATTGAGAGAGAGAGAGATACATGCATTGAGAGGAAGATGCATGCATTGAGAGAGAGATAAGCATGCATTGAGAGAGATACATGCATATATTGAGAGAGAGATACATGCATGCATTGAGAGAGATGCATGCATTGAGAAAGAGAGATACATGCATATATTGAGAGAGAGGGAGATACATGAATAATTGAGAGAGAGATGCATGCATGCATTGAGAGAGAGATGCATGCATGCATGCATTGAGAGAGATGCAGGCATTGAGAGAGAGATGCATGCATTAAGAGAGAGATAAGCATGCATTGAGAGAGACACATGCATATATTGAGAGAGAGATACATGCATGCATTGAGAGAGATGCATGCATTGAGAAAGAGAGATACATGCATATATTGAGAGAGAGGGAGATACATGAATAATTGAGAGAGAGATGCATGCATGCATTGAGAGAGAGATGCGTGCATTGAGAGAGAGATATGCATGCATTGAGAGAGAGAGATGCATACATTGAGAGAGAGATTCATGCATTGAAAGAGAGAGATGCATGCAATGAGAGAGAGAGAGGGAGAGAGATATGCATGCATTGAGAGACAGAGAGATATGCATGCATTGAGAGACAGAGAGAGAGATATGCATGCATGCATTGAGAGAGATATCCATGCATTATTGAGAGAGAGAATCATGCATTGAGAGAGAGATGCATGCATTGAGAGAGAGAGAAACATGCATTGAGAGAGATGTATGCATTGAAAGAGAGAGAGATGCATGCATTGAGAGATAGATCTATGCATTGAGAGAGAGAGAGGAATGCATGCATGCATTGAGAGAGATGCATGCATTGAGAGAGAGATACATGCATTGAGAGAGAAATGCATACATTGAGAGAGATGCATTCATTGAGAGAGAGGTGCATGCATTAAAATAGAGATACATGCATTGAGAGATAGATCTATGCATTGAGAGAGAGAGGGAGAGAGATGCATGCATTGAGAGAGAGATACATGCATTGAGAGCGATACATGCATTGAGAGAGAGAGATATGCATGCATTGAGAGAGATGCATTTATTGAGAGAGAGAGAGAGATGCATGCATTGAGAGAGAGAGATGCATGCATGCATTTAGAGAGGGAGAGATATGCATGCATTGAGAGAAAGAGAGAGAGACAGAGAGAGAGAGATGAATGCATGCATTGAGAGAGTGATATGCATGCATGCATTGAGAGAGAGAGAGAGAAGCATGCATTGAGAGAGATGCATGCATTGAGAGAGAGATACATGCATTGAGAGAGAGAGAGATACATGCATTGAGAGAGAGAGATGCATGCACTGAGAGAGAGACAAAGAGATGCATGCATTGAGAGAGAGATGCATGCATTATGAGAGAGATGCATGCATTGAAAGAGAGAGAGATGTATGCATTGAGAGATAGATCTATGCATTGAGAGAAAGAGATATGCATGCATGCTTTGAGAGAAAGATAGATGCATGCATTGAGAGAGAGAGAGATACATGCATTGAGTGAGAGAGATACATGCATTGAGAGAGAAATGCATGCATTGAGAGTGATACATGCATTGAGAGAGAGAGAGATGCATGCATTGAAATAAAGAGAGATGCATGCATTGAGAGATAGATCTATGCATTGAGAGGGAGAAAGAGGGAGAGAGAGAAATGCATGCATTGAGAGAAAGAGATGCATGCATTGAGAGAGAGAGATACATGCATTGAGAGAAAGATATGAAATAGAGAGAGATGCATGCATTGAGAGATAGATCTATGCATTGAGAGAGAGAGAGATGCATGCATTGAGAGAGAGAGAGAGAGAGAGAGAAGAATGCATGCATTGAGAGAGTGATATGCATGCATGCATTGAGAGAGAGAGAGAAGCATGCATTGAGAGAGATGCATGCATTGAGAGAGATACGTGCATTGAGAGATAGATCAATGCATTGAGAGAAAGAGATATGCATGCATGCATTGAGAGAGAGATAGATGCATGCATTGAGAGAGAGATGCATGCATTGAGAGAGAGAGATGCATGCATTGAGAGCGATGCATGCATTGAGAGAGAGAGCTCTCTCTCTCAATGCATAGACAGAAATGCATGCATTGAGAGAGAGATGCATGCATTTAGAGAGAGATACATGCATTGAGAGGAATATGCATGCATTGAGAGAGAGATACATGCATTGAGAGAGAGATGCATGCATGCATGCATATGAAACAGATCAGCAGCAACATGAAACAGATCAACAGCAACATGAAACAGATCAGCAGCAACATGAAACAGATCAGCAGCAACATTAAACAGATCAGCAGCAACATGAAACACTCCTCCTCTGTTTAACGATGGTTTCTCTCTTTTTACATAAATCGCCTCCTTCACACCTCTCTCAAACCACCTGATGAGAACAGAGGAGCCTCGTTTGTTAATTAGATTAACAAAGACTTTGACAGGTCCCTGCTATCAATATGTGAGGTGTGACTTGTCAATTTACATACAGTAGGATGTGTGTGTGTTTTCTGTAAGCTCTGTTTTCACACACTGAACTTTGAATGGGTCACAGGTACGTGTTATCCCAAGTATGTGGGGGTGTTAGTTTCCAATTTACATATGTTGGTGCGTGTCTATGGCTTATCCTGTTATAACTTCGCCCTCTCACTGTCTCCTCACTAATTGATAAAGCTCCTCGGATGAGAAGCGAAACGTCTTGTTTGCTACAAATAAAGTCCAGTTGTTCTGTATTGAACGCCTTTTTTGATTTTATCATGTCCTGGACGACTGAGAATCTTCACCAGCATATTTCTTCTGACTCCTTTTCCATTTGAGTTAAAAAACAAATGGAGCTATATTTGTGCATTTTTATTTTTATTTTTGTTTGTTTGTTCCTCTCTCATCTGCTTCAAACGGCTGCCTGGGAATAGTTACCACGTTCTAAATGAACCAAACTGATAGACGGGTAAAACGTCTTTTTACAGAGAATTCACAAAAAGTCTTGAAAAACAAATATCTAACAAATTATGTAACGTTGTAATTAGATTAACGACAATAAAAGGATTTACCACCTGCCCAGGGCGTTCCCCTCCTCTCACACAGTTAATTTTTTTAAATACTAACGAGGAGAATTATAAACTCTGTGTCCATGCAGGTTTTCTTACAAAACGTCCTGCAAATGTCAAACAACTTGTCTTTAATGGTTGTCAAATACATAACATTGATCAAAAGCTGCTAAAAAGCAAAATCTAATCAAACGAACCCAAGACCAATGAGTGGAAAATTAATATAATGATGGTAAAAATGTCAAATCGAATACATAAATCAACTTGTTTACGGTTGCAGCTGCTTTGAAACAAACAGAAAACTCATTAGGTGTGTGTCGCAGACCTGACCCTGCTCTGTCATTTGTGTTCGCTGGTATTTGATAAGCTGAAGCAGATGGATGATATTCTGTTGGGTGTACAGAAAGCATCGTCTAGCAGCTGTTATCAATACATCTCTGTTTCAGCAACTCAGAGACCCTGTGCTGCTCGTCTTCATTGTTCTGCTCACTGTTTACACTGCAAACCCAATCAGGCACTAAATGTGTGTCTGCGTACTCTGCAGCTGCTTTTACCTGAGGAAATGTTCTCGCTGGATATTAAAACCATTCTCCAGCAGCTGTTATTACAAAAATATATTTGATTTGCAGTGGGTTAATTATGGCTGCTGTAGATTTATGAAGTGAAAACGTTGGAAACATGCAGCACGTTTTAATTTGAATTAATGTATCAATGTTGAGGAGCAGCTCGTCTCCAGTTCACATCCATCTTGCTGTTTATACTGGCAGTTGCTCACTACCTGGACACAATATTAAACAAGGTTGAATGAAAAAAAATGCTCAAATTTAATAATTGTGCTACAAATAAATAAATAAATTAATGGACATAAGAAACAGGTACAGCTGAGAAGAATGCAGTGATTTACTTCAGATTAATTAAAAAAAACGTTTATTTATTTGTAGTCCCTGGACAGATCTTAGGTAAAAAAAAATGCTCATTTATAAGCATACGAAAATATAAAGATAAAAACGGTATTAATGTTTGAAAATTATTTGAATAGCTTGTTTCTTGTTTCAGCATTTCATTTATTTCACATATTCAAATTAGGTTGTCTAATTAAAACCAATTTAGTCATATTTCTAATGAAATGATTGTTGAAATACTTCAAAAAATAATTTTCTATTTTCATAAATATTCATATATAAATATAATTTATATCAGTTAAAGTTTAAATCTGTTTACACAGGTTGTTAAAAAAATAAAGAAAACCAAAATAGTGAAAACTGAGTTTTTGGTTGTCATAATCTAAAACAAACAAATAATTGCAATATGTTTAATTTATTTATTTATTTGTATTAATTATTGAAATATGAACTCTGTGTTCTTTCTGTATCTGGGCTCTTTATGTCAGGACAACCTGACCAAACGTTTTGTTCCAACTCAATCAGGATTTAATATCTGGATTTATTTTATTAGAACAATTATAAAGCCTTGGAAGTGAACAAATGAAATAAAGCCAGAATTTCCCTCAGATTTCAGATGTTCTGTCCACATCCTTCTGCCTCGTCTTGAGAGCGTCTCACTTCCTGATGGCTTCTCTCTGACCTTTATCTTTAGCAACATCCTGACAGTCTCAGCGGTGAATCAAACCCAGCTCTAACTTTCATCTGTGAAGCTTTTCACTAGAAGAACAGTCGGTGTGAACTTCCTGCCTTTTCTCCTGCTGACTGTTGAGTCTTCCCTGACAGCAGAAGTTAAATCCACATCTACAGCCGGATGAGGAAGTCACTGCAAGTGGAGATTTCATAAATGATAATCACCTAAAGCTTCTCAGGTTCATTTTCTATAAAAAAAAAACAGTTTGACAAAGGTCAGCTTATTTTTCTCAACTACGAAACGTGGCTAAATATTGCAGAGAATTTTATTATAAGATGTTTTTTTTTTATTGGTTAAGATTAGATGAGATAAAACTTTATTGATCCCGCAGGAAATTGCTGTGCCACAATTTCAATACAAAGGAACATGCACAAGAAATCACACATGCTATATAAATAACATAAATAAAATCTTCACCAGCATATATAAATAACAGAATATAAAAATTTACAGAGAGGTATAAAAATACCAAAAATTAAAGTCCAGAAAACAAGAGTCAACTTGACCGTTAAAGTTTACGGTCAGGTGTAATCCTAAAATTTGGGATTAAATCCAAGTGCATCACTGACCAACAGAGTATTTATTACAATGCGTAGCCAGCTAATAATAAGGGCGGAGCAAGCATTTTTTTTAATGTGGTGGCCTTAATAGATTTTATATAAATGTTTTTTTTATTACATCTTACACAAAATGGGCCATTTTAACCAAACTTTGAACATCTGAAAATCACTGCCCATCCCTGCTGCTAAAGTTAGCCGTAGTGTAGCTAAAGACAATGCAGCTGTTGAGTTCCTTTGTCTAAAATTTAAGCTTAAATGTTTGTTTGTTTTTTGCCGTATTTTTGTATTTGTAGCCAGAGTCTGTGCACTGTGGGTGTGCAACATTACAGGGAACCCCCGGCCTACGGCAACTCAGACTTACGAACGCACTGTAAAAAAAATAAAAATAATAATAATAATTAAATTAATTAATACATGTACAGTACTGTACAGTCACCAAGCACTTAGCCTATCCTAACACAGTTTTTAAAGATGAAGGAGTGAGTTGAATTGTCTCCCTTTCACATAAAGTGAAAGTA
>JBBPBX010052448.1:0-24203 GCA_038048925.1 Garcialebias charrua
ACCCCCACACACAAACAGAGTGGTGTGGTTTATGCAGTCCAGTGCAGCGAAGTCTGCTCAGACCGTTACATCGGAGAAACGAAGCAACCTATCCACAAAAGAATGTCTCAACATAGGAGAGCAACCTCCTCTGGACAAAACTCAGCTGTTCACCTCCACCTCACGGACAAGGGTCACTCATTTGAGGACCAGAATGTTCAAATTTTGGACCGAGAGCACAGATGGTTTGAGAGAGGGGTGAAGGAAGCTGTGTATGTTAAGAGAGAAAAACCTTCTCTTAACAGAGGAGGAGGTCTGAGATTTCAACTTTCTAAGACTTATAACTCAGTTTTGGATTTGATTCCGAAACGTTTTACACTGGATGGGAGCAGGGATGTCTTGTCTGTAAATTAGACTAACAAAGTTTCTCTGAGTAGCCTCTGTTGTTGTTTGGGAGGTGTTTTTTGTCAATTTACATACAGTTTGTGTCTTCTACCAGAGACCTCAAGGGAACCTCCTACTGTTAAGGTGTGATCTTTCAATTTACATGTATGTGTTACAAACCCCCAGGTGTGATGTGTTGTTTTGTCAATTTAAATAGAATGGGCATGTTAGGTATTTTGTGGTGTTATTTCAGTTTCCAATTTCATATGTTGGTGCGTGGCTTGTATAAAACTTCTCGTTCTCACAGCTTTCATTCATTCAGAATTGAAAAAGACTTCTGGACAGAAGTCGAAACGTTTTCTGCAACAAATAAAGTCCAGTTGATCCTGTATTGAACGCCTTTTTTGATTTTATCATGTCCTAGACGACTGAGAATCTTCACCAGCATGTTGGTGTGTGTTGTTGTAAAGTGCATTTAAAAAGGGAAGAGAAGGAGCAAAGGCTGGCATTATGCCAGTTTCCCCTCCACTCCAACTCTAACCCAGGCCCTTATTGTCTAAATGCATAATTGTGAGTGAGCATAGGCACGGGACGTGAGAGTGATGTCATCCCGCCACCCATAACCATAGTGCTCATCCCAATTCCTATATGGGAATTTTATGAGGATGTTTATGAGTGAATGTCCAAAGTATATAACACTCAGCTTTATCTTAAGTGTATCTTCAGCTGGATCCAACAAACCTTAGCTGACTTCAATTGACCACCACTTGCTTTAAACAAGCTTACACTAGCTTTCACTAGCCTCCACTAGCTTCACACAACCCTAGTAAGCACCAGAGCTGTTACAAGAGCACCATTTGTTCTACATGTGCTGTTTAGACAGCACCAGAATTTAAAGAGCCTTAGCTCAACACCAGGTAGCCAGGGTGTGTGGAGAACACACCTGAACACACACATACATGCAGCATACAACTGCTTTGATCAAAACTTGGTTTACCTGCAACATGATCCCCAAGTAGTTCCAACAAGCCCCAGCTTGCGTCCACCAACCTCAATTGGCAATCTCACAACTCCACTTGCTCTTAGCAAGGCTCCACCACTCTTCAAACCACAGCCCAAAGTTTTATAGGCAGCAGGCCCGGCGGCATGGGCGGGCATTGAGGTGCATTGCCCCCCCGCAGAGTCAGCTGTGCCCCCCCTGACAGACTGGACGACAGGAAGATTTTGCTTGTTTGTTTTTAATCTCCGAGTGTGCATTCTTCTATTTTTCCTATCTTTGTTTGTCCGTCATACGATTCAACCAATCAATGAAGCCGAGGCGACATTCTAGCCAACTACAGTTTGAGGAGGGCGGGTGCAAACTAGCTGTTTCAAACAGAAACACACACTCACCATTGTCCGTGTATCTAACTTTTTTCCAACAAAACAAGAGGACAACGTATGACACAGTGGAATAAATGAGAGCAGACAGGAAGCGGCACCATCCATTTCAGTTGGAAACGTAAGCACTGAAGTCAACTGACTTTTTTTTTTTAAATTAGGAATTAGGAAGATTTTGAGCTTACTTACTTACTTACTTACAGAGACTCTACTTCCTCAGACGGCTGAGACGTGCTGGTCTGAGCAGCCCAGTTCTCACCTCGTTCTACAGGTGTGCAGTGGAGAGCGTCCTGTGCTCCAGCATCAACGTGTGGCATGGAGGCTGCACAGTTGAAGAGAGGAAAGCTCTGCAGAGAGTGGTGAAGGCTGCACAGAAGTCTGTTGGAGTCAGTCTCCCCACAATCACAGACATTTACACCTCCAGATGCAGGAAAAGAGCCACCTGCATCATGAAAGACCTCACTCATCCAGCACACTCACTCTTTGCCCCACTCCCCTCAGGACGGAGGTTGAGGAGCATCAAGTGTAGAACCACTAGACTGAGGAACAGCTTCTACCCTGAGGCTGTTAGACTCATGAATAAATAAAAATAAAATAAAAAATAAACACTGCAAAATATCACATCATACTGATGCTGATCTGTTTTCTTGTTGCTGTGTTCATCTGTGTTCATCTGTGACCATCTGCTCATACAAACTCATGTTCGTGCTGCTGTTTATTCCCACTATATTAGGCTTAGTGTATTACTAGTTGATGTTTTTCTTAGTTAATTCTAGATGTTATTACTGTTTTTCTCTTTCATTTGTTGTTGGATGTAACTGGGACCTCGTGTACATAATCTCGTTTTCATCACATGTACCACATGCGGTGCAAATGACAATAAAGACTCTCTGACTCTGACTCTGACTCTTAAGTAAAAGTACAAATAAACAGACAAAATGTACTCTAGTAAAAGTAGAAGTACCATATTAATGTTTTTACTTAAGTAAAAGTAAATAAGTACTTGCTTTTAAAAATACTTAAAGTATTAAAGTAAAATCACTTGCTGAAAGTATTAACTAGTGCAATGGCCTACAATATCAAATGTGCCTACTGTATGTATATGTTCTGTAATACATTAATAGTGTTGAGCCATTTTAATGAACAATACTGCAGATAATACATGTTTTTATTGTGTTTACTCTGTGACACAGTTCACACTTGGACTTGTGATTCTGTGTGTCAGAATTTCAGGGATGACATGCAGAGTTAAATGTCATTAAGCAAAATAAGAATAATAAGGAATGAATATACCTTTGAAAGTTTTTATTTAACACAAAGTAAAACCAATGTGTCATTTTAACTGCAGTAAACACATTTGAGTAAAAGTTGTCTGTTTGAAAAAAGGAGCATTAGACCTAACAAAGGAATGGTCGAGTTCCAGGAGTGGTCACAGAGCCGCTGTTCAACTTGAAGCAAATAAAATGTTGAAAAAAATATGCCCCCTTGAAAAAATAGAATGCCCCCCCATTGAATTGTTTCTGCAGCCGGGTCTGATAGGTAGGATCTGCAGTTTGGCAGGAGCTCTGCCTAATCAAGCCTGATTATGACAAGCTGAGTAAAAAAATGCTGCAGTAGGTTGCTGTTGTTTGTTTAGCAGACTGCAACCAACCCAAACAAAACAATGATGTTTTTAAAAACTGTCTTACCTCTAGGGTACATAACACCCCCACCGCAAGTATTTTGTTTGGGGGTGATGTGTATGTTAGGGGAAAACATCACACATCCACCCATACAAAAGAAACAGTACCTTAGAGGTTAAAATGATTATTTAATTATTTAAAACAATTCCACAGAATTGTCCACAGAATTTAATTATTTAAAACCATTCCACAGAACATTCAGTAGAATAGCTGTCTCGGAAACATGGTCTATTGATGAAAATATAAACAGTGTTAACATTGATGGGTATGAACTTTATTATATGAACAGAAAAAATAAATGAGGTGGTGGAGTGGCTCTATTTATAAATAAAGAAATAACATGTAAAAAGATTGACAAAATGTCGGTTATAGTAGAAAATCTCATGGAGATTATTACAGTTGAAATAATAAACACTAATTCAAAAAACATAATGATAAGTTGTATATATCGATCACCTGAGTCAAATATAAAACTATTCACCGATCAAATCATGGAGATGATGGAGCGGAGTATTAATAAAACTGTGTTTTTGTGTGGAGACTTCAATATTGACTTAAATAAAAATACAGACTCAACTAACATCCATACATTCATTAATTCAATGAATAGTTTAAATCTGTATACATTAATATCTAAACCGACAAGACATTCACAGCGCCACTATAATTGATAATATCTTTACAAACATAACTAACCCCAGCAGAGCCTGGGGACTTTGGGTCGGGTTCTCCGATCTCTGGTGCTGAGGTCGCCGAGGTGGTTAAAAAGCTCCGCGGTGGCAAGGCTCCGGGGGTGGATGAGATTCGCCCGGAGTTCCTTAGGGCTCTGGATGTTGTAGGGTTGTGTTGGCTTACGCGACTCTGCAATATCGCGTGGACATCGGGGGCAGTTCCCTTGGATTGGCAGACTGGGGTGGTGGTTCCCCTATTCAAAAAGGGGGACCGTAGGGTGTGTTCCAACTATAGGGGGATCACACTCTTAAGCCTCCCTGGTAAGGTCTATTCAGGGGTTCTGGAGAGGAGGGTCCGTCGGATAGTCGAACCTCGGATTCAGGAGGAGCAATGTGGTTTTCGTCCTGGTCGTGGAACACTGGACCAGCTCTACACCCTCAGCAGGGTCCTGGAGGGTGCGTGGGAGTTTGCCCAACCAGTTTACATGTGCTTTGTGGACTTGGAGAAGGCATTCGACCGCGTCCCTCGGGGGGTTCTGTGGGGGTACTCCGGGAGTATGGGGTACCAGGCCCTTTGATAAGGGCTGTTAGGTCCCTGTACGACCGGTGTCAGAGCTTGGTCCGCATTGCCGGCAGTAAGTCAGGCTCGTTTCCGGTGAGAGTTGGACTCCGCCAAGGTTGCCCTTTGTCACCGATTCTGTTCATAACTTTTATGGACAGAATTTCTAGGCGCAGCCAAGGTGTTGAGAGGATCCGTTTTGGTGACCTTAGAATCGCTTCTCTGTTTTTTGCAGATGATGTGGTCCTACTGGCTTCATCAGTTCGTGATTTACAACTTTCACTGGAGCGGTTTGCAGCCGAGTGTGATGCGGCCGGGATGAGGATCAGTTCCTCCAAATCCGAGGCCATGGTCTTGAGCCGGAAAAGGGTAGCATGCCCTCTCCGGGTCGGGGAGGAGGTCCTGCCCCAAGTGGAGGAGTTTAAGTATCTCGGGATCTTGTTCACGAATGAGGGAAAACTGGAGCGTGAGATCGATAGGCGGATAGGTGCAGCGTCCGCAGTGAAGCGGGCGCTGTACCGGTCTGTCGTGGTGAAGAGAGAGCTGAGTCAAAAGGCAAAGCTCTCAATTTACCGATCGATCTACGTTCCCACCCTCATCTATGGTCATGAGCTTTGGGTTATGACCGAAAGAACAAGATCTCGGATACAAGCGGCTGAAATGAGTTTTCTCCGCAGGGTGTCTGGACTCTCCCTTAGAGATAGGGTGAGAAGCTCAGTCATCCGGGAGGGACTCGGAGTAGAGCCGCTGCTTCTCCACATCGAGAGGAGCCAGTTGAGGTGGCTCGGGCATCTGGTTAGGATGCCTCCTGGACGCCTCCCTGGTGAGGTGTTCCGGGCATGTCCCACCGGGAGGAGACCCAGAGGAAGACCCAGGACGCGCTGGAGGGACTATGTTTCTCGGCTGGCCTGGGAACGCCTTGGGATTCCCCCAGAGGAGCTGCTCCAAGTGGCTGGGGAGAGGGAAGTCTGGGCCTCCCTACTTAGGCTGCTACCCCCGCGACCCGACCCCGGATGAGCGGAAGAAGATGGATGGATGGATGGATGGAAACATAACTAATACAGAGATAATGGGAGGAATTTTGATTACTGATGTAAGTGACCACTTACCAGTTTTCATAATTTATGGTGAACATCATTGTCATATAAAAGGAGATACAAACAAGAGAAAAATAATCAATACATCAAAAAAGGCTTTGAATAATCTAATTCACGATCTATAGGAACAAAATTGGAAAACGGTGTATGTTGATGATGTTAACATAGCATATGATGTATTTATGAACACCTTGGGAGCATTGCACGGGAAACATTGTGTGCAAAAAATCATACAAAACAAAATACTGTTGATAAACCATGGATGACAAATGGATTGAAAAACGCTTGTAAAAAAAAGAATAATTTGTACTCGAGCTTCTTGAAATTGAAAACAAAAGAAGCAGAAGAAAGATACAAAAAGTATAAAAACAAACTGGTTTGGATCATAAGAAAACATAAGAAAGACTATTATAGTAATTTATTAGATAAAAGTAATGGTAATATGAGATCAACATGGCAAATAATGAATAGCGTTCTAAAAAAATCCTGAATCCAAATCAAGTATTCCACAATATTTTGTTAAGGATGGTAATGATATCCATGACCAAAATGTGATTGTAAATGAGTTTAATAATTATTTTGTAAATGTTGGCCTAGCCTGGTTGAAACCATACCCTGTGCTTCACTTCGCTTCACACAAGGGTCTGGAATTTTCCCATTGAAAACCGTTTCTTGCTGGAGGCGTTGGCCTCTGATTAGGAACAAAACCATTGGATAATTTGAACAGGGAAACCATTCTGCTCCCTCCCCTCAGCCACCCCCCTCTGCTGAAGTTCAGCAGCTGAACTTGACTGACAACTGCTCCGCCCCCTCTGCAGCGTTTCTCTTGCTGCGCAAATTCTGTGTTTATATCATATGTTATAAAACGTTTTAATACAATAAAATCAAACCATGGATCGCTGGTCCAGCTCACCAAAACACCAGAAAATCTGATGGGACTCGCTCAGCAACTAAAACCCGAGTTTATTTCTCGTGACAACCTGAGGCATTTCCGTGTTCATTTTACAGCAACGAATTGAGCCTGCTGTCTCTCTCATTTTACTCAGCAGGAGGGTGGAGGAGAAGGAGCGATTACTTAACTTTTGGGGGAAAAAACCAAAAGAAAACTCCAGATAAGGGATTAAGAAGGGGAAATTAATAAATTTGTGTCACATATCTGCATCGCTTTGCATCTTTTGAATGAGAACATGCCGCTGCTCGCTGACTGAGCGCTGGCAGAGCCTTTTATAGGGCTCTGCGCGCTGGGACAGGTGGGGGCGTGGGTTAGGGTCCAAAACTCCGCCCCTTCTGTTCTCTGATTGGTCCGAACAAAAATCTACTGGACAAATCCTTGTGGGCGGGTAAAGTCCCAGACTGTGCAGTGAAGGGAAATGAGAATTGAGCGGAGCTGTGCAGGAAGGCGAGGGCCAGGCTAATGTTGGCCCAAGCCTTGCAAACAAAATACCTACAGCAGATGCAAACGTGAATCACAAAATTACGAGTTGTGCCAATAGTATCTTTTTGGAAGGAACTGACAAAGAAGAGGTAATGAATGTTGTAAATGAACTTGCAGATAAAAGATCAAAGGATTGGGTTGACATGGATATGATGTTTATAAAAAATATAATGAGTTATGTCATTGAGCCATTTGTACACATCTGTAACCTGTCATTCAAATCAGGAATATTTCCAAATAACATGAAAACAGCCAAAGTGATTCCACTTTTTAAAAATGGGGATAAGCGTGACTTTAATAATTATAGACCAATATCACTGTTGCCACAATTTTAAAAAAAAATTGGAGAAATTATTTGGGATAAGATTGGATCGATTCATTGGATGGCGTGCTGTTGACCTCAACTCGGGATGTTGTGAGTCGATGGGCGGAATACTTCGAAGACCTCCTCAATCCTACTGGCACGTCTTCCACTGAGGAAGCGGAGCCTGGGGATTTTGGGTCGGGCTCTCCAATCTCTGGTGCTGAGGTCGCCAAGGTGGTTAAAAAGCTCCGCGGTGGCAAGGCTCCGGGGATGGATGAGATTCGTCCTGAGTTCCTTAGGGCTCTGGATGTTGTGGGGTTGTGTTGGCTTACGCGACTCTGCAATATCGCGTGGACATTGGGGGCAGTTCCCTTGGATTGGCAGACTGGGGTGGTGGTTCCCCTATTCAAAAAGGGGGACCGTAGGGTGTGTTCCAACTATAGGGATCACACTCTTAAGCCTCCCTGGTAAGGTCTATTCAGGGGTTCTGGAGAGGAGGGTCCGTCGGATAGTCGAACCTCGGATTCAGGAGGAGCAGTGTGGTTTTCGTCCTGGTCGTGGAACACTAGACCAGCTCTACACCCTCAGCAGGGTCCTGGAGGGTGCGTGGGAGTTTGCCCAACCAGTTTACATGTGCTTTGTGGACTTGGAGAAGGCATTCGACCGCGTCCCTCGGGGGGTTCTGTGGGGGGTACTCCGGGAGTA
This sequence comes from Garcialebias charrua, assembly GCA_038048925.1. Classification (NCBI taxonomy): domain Eukaryota; kingdom Metazoa; phylum Chordata; class Actinopteri; order Cyprinodontiformes; family Rivulidae; genus Garcialebias; species Garcialebias charrua. Next base: position 8,197 of record JBBPBX010052448.1, read on the forward strand.
TGGGGTACCAGGCCCTTTGATATGGGCTGTTAGGTCCCTGTACGACCGGTGTCAGAGCATGGTCCGCATCGCTGGCAGTAAGTCAGGCTCGTTTCCGGTGAGAGTTGGACTCCGCCAAGGTTGCCCTTTGTCACCGATTCTGTTCATAACTTTTATGGACAGAATTTCTAGGCGCAGCCAAGGTGTTGAGAGGATCCGTTTTGGTGGCCTTAGAATCGCTTCTCTGTTTTTTGCAGATGATGTGGTCCTATTGGCTTCATCAGATCGTGATCTACAGCTTTCGCTGGAGCGGTTTGCAGCTGAATGTGATGCGGCCGGGATGAGGATCAGTTCCTCCAAATCCGAGGCCATGGTCTTGAGCCGGAAAAGGGTAGCATGCCTTCTCCAGGTCGGGGAGGAGGTCCTGCCCCAAGTGGAGGAGTTTAAGTATCTCGGGGTCTTGTTCACGAATGAGGGAAAACTGGAGCGTGAGATCGATAGGCGGATAGGTGCAGCGTCCGCAGTGAAGCGGGCGCTGTACCGGTCTGTCGTGGTGAAGAGAGAGCTGAGTCAAAAGGCAAAGCTCTCAATTTACCGATCGATCTACGTTCCCACCCTCATCTATGGTCATGAGCTCTGGGTTATGACCGAAAGAACGAGATCTCGGATACAAGCGGCTGAAATGAGTTTTCTCCGCAGGGTGGCTGGACTCTCCCTTAGAGATAGGGTGAGAAGCTCAGTCATCCGGGAGGGACTCGGAGTAGAGCCGCTGCTTCTCCACATCGAGAGGAGCCAGTTGAGGTGGCTCGGGCATCTGGTTAGGATGCCTCCTGGACGCCTCCCTGGTGAGGTGTTCCGGGCATGTCCCACCGGGAGGAGACCCAGAGGAAGACCCAGGACATGCTGGAGGGACTATGTTTCTCGGCTGGCCTGGGAATGCCTTGGGATTCCCCCAGAGGAGCTGCTCCAAGTGGCTGGGGAGAGGGAAGTCTGGGCCTCCCTACTTAGGCTGCTACCCCCGTGACCCGACCCCGGATAAGCGGAAGAAAATGGATGTATGGATGGATGGATCGATTCATTGATAAAAAAAGAAATAAAATGTAAATTAATTGATGAAATGTCTATAACTGAGGACAAAGTGATTGAAATTATAACAATTGAAATTATAAATAATAAGGATAAAAACATTATAATAAGTTGTGTTTATAGACCGGCTGATTCAAACATTGATACATTTACTGATAAAATTACTGAAGTATTGGAAAAAGGTTGCACCAAAACAATGTTCATATGTGGCGATTTCAATATCAATTTAGGGAGTTTAAGAAATTCTTATAATACCAGTACATTCATTGACTCAATGCATACTTTAAACCTTTACCCATTGATATCGAAACCAACAAGGATAACTACGCACAGTGCTACAATATTGGATAATATTTTTACAAATACAATAAATGGGGATATGGTTACTGGCATTCTAATGACTGATCTTAGTCAGAGTTAGAGTCAGAGTCAGAGAATCTTTATTGTCATAGTGATCAATTAGTGATCACTTACCGGTTTTTTTCTATCTACAAAAAATATCATAGTAATATGATCAAAATTGCAAAAAAGAATAAAATTATAAATACAACAAAAACAGCTATAGACAAATTTATAAATGATTTAGTTAATCTAAACTGGGATAATGTTTACGTGGAAGATGTTAATGAATCATATGATGAATTTATGAATACTTTGGAAACATTGTATGAAAAAAATTGTGTACTCAATCGTTATACTAAAAAGAAATTTGTGGATCAAAAATTGGTGACTAAAGGTTTGAGAAATGCATGTAGAAAGAAAAATCATTTGTATTCTGTTTTTTGTAAATTAAAACACAAGAAGCTGAAGATAAATATAAGAGGTACAAAAATAAACTAGTGGGGATAATAAGGAAACATAAGAAAGAATATTACAGTGATTTATTGAGTAAATGTAATGGGGACATGAGGGCAACATGGAAGGTTGTAAATAGTGTTGTGAAAAAACATGTAAGAAATAGTAATTCACAAAATTTTGTCATAAATGACAATGAAACTAATGATAAAAATGAAATTGTTAACGGATTTAATAAATACTTTGTGGATGTTGGTGCAGACCTGGCTGCAAAAATACCGAAAGTTGATAAAAATACAAATCATTTAATTGAGGGTTATGTTAACAGTATGTTCCTGGAGAAAACTGATTCTGTAGAAATAATGAATATTGTAAACATGTTTGCTGACAAAAAATCTAAGGACTGGCTGGATATGGACATGACATTTGTAAAAAATATAATGGGTTATGTAATTAAGCCTTTCACATATATATGTAACCTGTCCTTTTCATCTGGAGTATTTCCTGATCGCATGAAAGTGGCTAAGGTGATACCTCTTTTTAAAAGTGGTTCCAAATCTGAGTTTAATAATTACAGACCTATATCATTATTGCCACAATTTTCAAAAATCTTGGAGAAGCTGTTTGCAATCAGGATGGATCAATTTGTTGACAAATTTAATATTCTCACCAACAATCAATATGGATTTAGAACAGGAAATTCAACATCCATGGCTCTGATGGAGTTGATGGAATTAATTACTACAGCGGTGGATCAAAAGCAGTATTGTGTGGGTGTTTTTGTTGATTTAAAGAAAGCATTTGATACAGTGGATCATAATATACTCCTTGACAAGTTACATAGATATGGTATTAGAGGATTGGCATTGAAATGGGTTTGTAGTTATTTGAGTAAAAGGAAACAGTTTGTGCAGATGGATGAGGTGAAATCTGAGCTCAGCACTATAACATGTGGAGTTCCTCAGGGATCGATACTAGGACCAAAACTATTTATATTATATATAAATGATTTGGTACAGGTATCAGGACTCCTCAAGTGCATTCTTTTTGCTGATGACACCACTTTTTTTGGTTGTGGTAACAATATTCAACAAACTTTAAAATTAATGATGACAGAACTTGCAAAAATTCAGAATTGGTTTAAAATTAATAAATTAACGTTAAATTTGGATAAAACTAGTTATATGATCTTTAGTAATAAAAATAAATCAATTGATGTTCCATTTTTAATTGAGGGATCTGAGATTCAGAGAGTTTCTGAAGCGAAGTTCTTGGGCATCATTATTGATGAAAAATTGTCTTGGAAACATCATGTAAGTTCAGTTAAAGCAAAATTATCGAGGTCTATTGCGATATTTTACAGAGTTAGGGATTTACTAAATGATAAAGCACTTTATTTGTTGTATAATACATTATTTGTGCCACACTTAATTTATGGTATTAGCGTTTGGGGTACGGCGTGTAAATCAATTACAATGCCAATTTTTATATTGCAGAAAAGAGCTATTAGAATTATCACCAGAAAGAATTCTCATCATCCTTCAAGCATTTTGTTTTATCAAACAAAACTGTTGAAATTTTATGATTTAATTGATTATAATATTTTGATAATTTTGTATAAAGCTCAAACTAATGCACTTCCTTCTAATATTCAGAAATATTTTGTCAGAAGAACGAGTAATTATAATCTTAAGGGGACAGATATATTTGTGAAGCCACCTTTTAGGACTAGTTTGAGGGGAAGATCTACCATAATTCAAGGAATAGGGTTATGGAATAAATTGGAGTCTGATATTAAAGTGGTCAGATCAATGGTTACATTCAAAAGAATGATTAAGTTTAAACGGTTAAAAACATATATTTAAATGAGTTGAAATTTGGAAGTTTGTGTATGACACCGAGGGTAGTAATTATTATTTAAGTTGTTCACTATTTTGGAAATTATATGAGTTGGTTGTATCATGTGTTTATTTTTAAAGGTTAAAATTAAGTTGATTATTTATTTTGTAATCCAAGTAGTTGTGTATATGAATTGTTTATTGGAGAAAAAGGGGCAGAAAAAATAAGATTTTTTTCTTCTTCTGCCGCCTTTCATTTTATATATATTTTTCTCTCTTTTTTGTATTGTATTGTTTTCTTGTTTTAATCATAAAATGAATGAATAAATAAATAAAATAAAATAAAATAAACAAAATACACTTAGTAACAGTCAATATGGATTCAGAAAAAATAAGTCTACATCAATGGCACTTGTTGATTTGGTGGAACAAATAACAAATGCAATTGATCAAAAGACGAGTTGTATTAGTATTTATGTTGATTTAAGGAAGGCATTTGATACTATAGATCATGGAATTCTTCTTGACAAACTATATAAATATGGTATTAGAGGGACAGCATTAAAGTGGGTAAATAGTTATTTGGAAGATCGAAAACAATTCGTTCAAATTCATGACATAAGATCCAAATTTAGTAATATCACATGTGGAGTGCCTCAGGGCTCAGTACTTGGACCCAGGTTATTTAATTTGTATGTAAATGACTTGGTTAATGTGTCAGACTTTTTTAGATGTGTTTTATTTGCAGACGACACAACATTTATTTGTAAGGGTGATGATACAGAACAAATGCTGGAGTTAATACAGTCAGAATTTGTGAAAATCCAAAATTGGTTTTGTCTAAATAAGTTATCATTAAATCTGGATAAAACTTATTACATGATACATAGCAACAGAAAAACTGATGTTCACGCTCCATTTTTGGTAGACAGAACTGAAATTTGTAGAGTTAGTGAGGTGAAATTTTTGGGTGTTATTATTGATGAGAAATTAACATGGAGACCTCACATAAACAAATTGAGAACAAAAATATCCAGATCAATAGCAGTTCTGTATAAAGTAAGAGAGTTTTTCACTGATAAAGCATTGTTTATGTTGTATAATGCAATAGTTGTTCCTTATTTGGCTTACTGTATTGAAGTCTGGGGTAAAGCATGTAAAACTATAACTAATCCTTTGTTCATTTTACAGAAAAGAGCTGTACGAATTATTATGAAAAAAAACTATAGATATCCGTCGACTACTTTATTTTATCAACTGAAAATTTTGAAGTTCTATGATTTGGTTAATTATAACATTTTGTTGCTTATGTATAAGGCACATAAAGGCATGTTGCCTGACAATATTCAAACACATTTTGTTAAAAGAGAGAGTGTATATTTTCTTAAAGGAATTGAGATGTTTGTGAAGCCTTATTTTAGTACTAGTTTGAAGGAACGATCCACAATAATTCAGGGAATAGGATTGTGGAATGGTTTGGAAGATACTGTTAAGAATGCCAGATCACTGTGTACATTTAAGAGACTGATAAAGACGAGTTTCTTGGAAGAATATGGGAATCGTTAATACATATATCTACTTAAGTTGTTGTCTGATTTGATTAAGATGTTTGAGTTTTTATGTTTTTAATTTAGCTAGATTGTTATTTTCTTTTTGAATTAAATTTTTTATATATATAATTTGATTTACATTAGAATTGAGTAAAAAGGGGCAGTTTTCATAAGACTAGTTCTTCTTCTGCCACCTTTCATTTTATTTAATTTACTTTTTGTTATTGTATTGTATGCATAATTGTCATGTTTTTAAATTAAATGAATACATTTTCAAAAAAAATGTAGTGGTCACATCACCTAAATGGACTAAAAACATCATAAAAAAAAACTAGTCCATAAAACCGCTAACATTTTCTTCAGTCACACTCAAAAAGTTTTAAAACCAAACAAGCGACGCTTGTCTGGGTTTACCCTGAAAAGCTTTTTATTAGCAATAGACCCCAAACAAATACTAACACCACAGTTAATGGTGCCAGTATGTGACTGATACTGGACATGACAGTCAGGTGGGATCTATCCTCATTCTTTGCATCGGACAGCATCTCTGTGTCAGTTGCAATAGCTCTGCTCTCAGCCACACTGTAAGCACAGAGACTGTTAGACACAGAATCATGTACAATGTGCTCAATGTAAGGTTGTAACACCTCACATTTCACAGACAGTAAAAATGCATTTTCTGTTGCACTTTTAGTCATCAGTCGCACATTGTCCTTCACAACTCTTTCATTGTTCTCTGCAAGAGAATACAAAGGAACAGGTGGAATTGTTTTGTGTGACTTCACCTTCTTTGAGATTTTCGGGTCCTCTCCTGACTGAACTAGGAGATGTTCAGTTCCAAACAGCAGAAGAAGACTGTCCCCCATGTCAATGTCTTCTTCTTTCTGAAGGTCAATCAGCTGTTGTCTAGATAGCAACAATTTTGTTTCATCCCACTTCTCTACAAATGTTTCCGTTTTTACAGGAACTTGTTTTTCATCAGTGATCATCATAAAACTATCGCTTAAGTCCGTAACATCATTTTTTGCAACTCCTTCATTGCTTTCTACAGGAGCTACAAAATAACACAAAGAAAGAGGAACTGTTTCTTCTGGGTCTTCCTCAGTTAAGCTCACTGGAACGTTGTCTGCTTCAGAGCTAAATAAAAAGCATTCACTAAAATCAATGTTATTTTCCTTCAGCTCATTTAGTTTTTTATGTTCTCATCTGACTGAACTAGGGTTTGTTCAGTGTCGAATAACAATAAAAAACTATCACTCATGTCAATGTCATCTTTCTCTTCTTCCAAGTTTTTCAAATCCCCATCTGACTTCACTGGGATTAAGTCAGATTCAAAAAAAACAAGAAAAGACTATCACCCAAATTGACATCATCCTCATTCTTCTCCTTCTCTGGTCGATGTTCTTGTGGTGCCATCTCCTATAGAAGTGTGAGAGGCTCACTTTCTTGAGTGCAAGGCATTGGGACTGATGTCACCTTTGGGTGAGACGCAGTGGAACATGAAACTTGTTTTTCTAGTTCAACACTGAGCCTCAACTCTGTTATCTCCCTCTGCAACTTCAGTCTTTTTTGTTCACGAGCAGCTTGAAGTCTTTGTCGTTCAATTTCTTCTTGTTTCTAAAGATGCTTCTTTTCCTCCAAAGCAGCTTGACAGCTCTCCAAAGCAGATTGTTGTTCTTCTTCTTGTTTATTCAGAAAAGCTTGGTGTGTGAGCTGTCTCTCTTGTACCTGCTTTTTTAAAAACAATAGTTCACGCTTTTGTTTTTCTATTAAAGCAACTCGCTCCTGCTCAAGAGCAGCTCGCTCCTCTTCAAGCTCCTTTCTTCTAAGTGCCATCCATCTTTCATCTTCCTCTTGCTTTCCTCTTAAACGCAGTTGCTCATTTATCTCAGGAAAAATCCTAAGCTGATTTAATTCACACAATATTTCACACCCCAACCATTCGTCATCAGCATATTTTCTGACGTCAATGTTAAAATGGTTTGCTACACTTAGCTTCTGTTCTTTCGTGCAGTCTGCAAAGACCTGCACTATGGGATGTTCAACAAATTCCCTTAAATTGAATGCCATGTTGGTGAGCAAAACAGTAAACAGTTTTTTAAAACAACTTACCCAAACAGCTCTACCAAATGTCCTGTACACAGATGACAGTGAACCAAAATACAAATGCCCTCTTGCCCTTGAATGTGTCACAAGCAACAGCAGCATACACACACATACACAGCTGATAGTACTCCGTGTAATCAGCACCAAAGAGAAGCTCAGCCAGCTTCCAACTGCTGAAGTCAAGTCTTTCACAAACATGAAGTGACAAAATTTTAAAGTTCACCCTTTTGACAAGCCCCTAATAAATGTGAACAGTAAAACTGTCCAATCAAGCAAGCACCATCAGGTGCGTCAGCTATGTACCACACAAAACATACAAAAACATAGCTCAAGGCTATTTTTGAAACTTCATGTCACAAACATAATAATAATAATAATAATAATGAATTCCATTTATAATGCACTTTTCATTAATAAAAATCTCAAAGTGCTAAGCCTAACACTATGTTTTAACTAATCTAGCTCAGCAACAGGCCCCCATTAAATATTTAAGCACCCAAGCTCAAATATTGCACAGAAGGTACACAGAAAAATCACGTAGCTTACTACTACCATTTGTACAAACACAAACTAGTACATTCAGTCAATCCCAGATGACTACTGAATCATAGCAAACTAAATTAGCTCGTTCATTCAGATCTAGCACAACTCCTAAACTAGTTTGTTCATTCATATCCTAGACGACTACTTAATTACTACTAAACTAACCTTAACAGCTCGTTCATTCACATCCCAGACAAATCCTAACATAACCTAAACAGCTCGCTCATTCACATCTCGGACGAGCGGCCATTTTATATGTTACGACCGTAAACAGCCTAAACATATAAAGTGGACACTGGACACAGAAAAAGAATTAAAACAAATTTTATTGAACCTAAAATAAAGTACTCCAGGCTGGCAAGGTCCTCACAGGCTTCTCCCATCAGGACTGGAACATCCTCGTCTGGTTCAACATCCAAAAAAAAAACTAAATAATAAAAAGTTCAAAGAAATGGTGGACCGGTGAGTCTGGCCAAAAAGAATAAAACACCACCCAGGCAAACCCAACCCTGTACAGGGCCGTCGTGTCTCCCCATACATTGATCTACCTTACAAAAGTCCCTCTACACAAACAAAAGGCAAAAATAGCACTACCAGCACTCACGCAGTCAAAAGTATAACTAAAAAGAAAAAGGGTAACAGTCCCCCACTGTTAACCCCAGTTGTCCCCATCTTGGACAACTGTCCAAACACTACCCTCAGTGTCTCCTAAAATTTAACTCAAACAGGCCTCAGTGGCACAGGCTCACACCTCCTTAGTTTAGGCAAAAGAATCAACTGCCTCTTAAGGAGCCTCAACCCATATAGAACTCTAATTAACAATCTGAGTCATTTTTAAGAGCTCAAACTGCTCAATTACTACTCCCCTTAGAGCAAACTCATAAACAAATGGAGAAGATGGATCTCTCCCCAATGTTTATACACCTCATAGCACCAAGGCTGTCAATCAACATTCAGCTTTATCTTAAGTGTATCTTCAGCTGGTTCCGACAAACCTTAGATGACTTCAATTGACCACCACTTGCTTTAAACAAGCTTACACTAGCTTTCACTAGCCTCCATTAGCTTCACACAACCCTAGTAAGCACCAGAGCTGTTACAAGAGCACCCTTTGCTCTACATGTGCTGTATAGACAACACCAGAATTTAAAGAGCCTTATCTCAACAGCAAGTGGTCAAGGTGGGTGGAGAACACACCTGAACACACATATACATGTAACATACAACTGCTTTGATCAAAACTTGGTTTACCTGCAATAGGATCCCCAAGTAGTTCCAACAAGCCCCAGCTTGCGTCCACCAACCTCAATTTGCAATCTCACAACTCCACTTGCTCTCAGCAAGGCTCCACCACTCTTCAAACCATAGCCCAAAGTTTTATAGGTAAGATCTGCAGTTTGGCAGCAGCTCTGCCTAATCAAGCCTGATTATGACAAGCTGAGTAAAAAAAAGTTGCAGTAGGTTGCTGCTGTTTGTTTAGCAGACTGCAACCAACCCAAACAAAACAATGATGTTTTTAAAAACTGTCTTACCTCTAGCGTACATAACAATCATAGACAGGTACGTCAGCTTCAACTCTCCCAATGGATCCATGACATACTGAGCCACATGCATCTGTTTGGGACATGCGGGTTCTCTTTTGCTTGGTTGATTTTTTGAATCAATTGCATTGAAAGTCCAACCAACCAAATCCACAATAGTAATTTATGATTCGGAAGACGTGTAAATAGAAGCTCCAATACACAGGACAAAGAGCAAAAGCAAGAGGAATACATAAGAGGGAAGAAAAGTCATTTGTCTTGCTCGAGGGCAAGTGAGGAAAAAGTTGTTATTTTTTAAACTGATTTACTAATCTAAGTTTTGATTTGGTTAAACATTTAACAATTTATTTAAAATAATTTGCAGTATTTTATTTATCAATGCTCTGACTGACGAAGCCCTCTGGAGTGAGGGTGAAACGTTTCTACTAAAAAGAAATTGTCCAGATGAACTGATTGAGAATGAGCGGATTTATTTATCAATATTTACTGTTGTTTCAGTAAAAGATCTTGAGAGTTAATAAACAGAAAAAAGAGAACATACGAAAAACATTGTCATCCCTTATCTGGCTTGAGTATCAGAAAATTTCAGAAGAATTTTCAACAAATACAATATCCCAGTACATTTCAAACCCAGCAGGACTCTCAGACAGAGGCTGGTCCACCCTAAGGACAAAACACCAACACACAAACCGAGAGGTGTAGTTTATGCGTTCCAGTGCAGCGAGGACTGTCCAGATCTCTACATTGGGGAAACTAAACAGCCTCTTTGAATTGAAAAAGCCCTCTGGATAGAGGTTGAAACGTCTTCTGCAACAAATAAAGTCCAGTTGATCTTGTATTGAAGGCCTTTTTGATTTTATCATGTCCTAGATGATTGAGAATCTTCACCAGCATAAACAGCCTCTTCACTGACGAATGTCCCAACACAGGAGAGCCACCTCTTCTGGACAAAACTCAGCTGTTCACCTCCACCTCACGGACAAGGGTCACTCATTTGAGGACTAGAATGTGCACATTTTGGACCATGAACACAGATGGATTGAGAAGGGGCTGAAGGAAGCTGTTTATGGTAAGAGAGAAAACTCATCTCTTAACAGAGGGGGAGGTCTCAGATTCTAACTTTTAAAAAGGTATAATGCAACTTTAGGACTGATTCCCAGCCAGTTTTCACACCTGATGGGAACAGAGGAGCCTCATCTGTGAATTAGACTAACAAAGACCCTAAGAAACCCCTACTGTTAAGGTTAGAGTTGTCAATCTACATAGGTTTGTGTGTATCTTATCTCAGCCTTTAAAACCTGAACCTCACACTCTCTGCTCTTTGAATTGAAAAAGCTTCTTGGATGAAGAACTAAACGTCTTCTGTTACAAATAAATTCTAGTTGTTTTTGTATTGAACGTTTTTTGAATACATATTTTGATGTATTTGCAGTTTGGACAGGAAGTGTGTTGGCTCCCTCTTTGGCGGTGGCCCCACCAGGAGGCTGCAAAGGATCAATTCCCAAGAAGAACTGGACTTCCATTATTCATCAAGTTGTTCTGACCAGTCAGAACAATGTGGAGAGGATCTGTGTTGGAACCTCAGTCAAGATCATACATTTGAGAGGTTTGTTAAAAAAATTAAATCAGATAAACTAAAATAACGTCATATTTTAAATCAATCTAACTTTATTTCCATCTGTTGTTATTCAGAGTGTTCAGTCCAGAGCAGATGGTGGCCAAAAACACCTTTAGATTCCAGTTAAAACCACAAGGATTGGTGTCCTATCAGACAGGTGCCAGAGTTCAGTCCAACTCCAAAGTCACTGTCCCCAGACCTTTCAAGATGATGCTGAGAGAGGAGGAGAGGAAAAAGCACAGGGTGAGGACACGGTCAGAGATTGAGCTGGAGAATATGCTGCTGAAACGAGAGCTGGAGGAGCTCAGAGAATGTCAGAAAAAGTTCACAGCATCACCCGCTCCGGCTCACATTCACCTGCCTCTTTATGAAATCATCAGCTCTCGTCCCAGAGGCAGAAACAGCAGCAATCACTTAAGAGAAAAGAACCAGGAGCGTACCAAGGTCACACCAAAACCTTTCAAATTTTTGGAAAGAGAAAGAAGAAAGAGGGAGGCTAAGATTGCAGCAGAGTTGGTGAAATTTGGACAAAAAGACCAACAAGCCTTCAAGGCCAAGGCTTTGCCAAGTTCAGTGTACAGAAACGGACATGGGACATATACCAGCAGCCCGAGCCTCCAACACCAGCGTCAGACTGTTTTTATCATGGAGAGGGAATCTACGGAGGGCCAAAGTGATCAAAGCTCCTACCTGGAGCTGGACGTCCAACAGTCGGACTACTCCACTGACTTCAGCAGGCCTCAAAGACCTTCGTCCTCCCAGTCAGTGAAAAAGCAGATAGAGGTGTCCATCGAGATGATGGAGAGGAAGTAGTCCTACACCAGCCTGTCACTGTCAGAAACATCTGCTCACATCTGGAGCGTAGGGTTCTCCTCAGTAGCAAAGAGACTGCAGATCAACACAATATTTATTGTGTCTGACACCATTGTTAGACCTTTGAAATTTACATTATTACCCAACAGCTGCATATTAATGTATATTATTAGTTTGGAGTCCTATTTATCTTGTAGCTTATGTGTCGTTTTGAAAATAAATTGATTTTGAAGGTTTCTCTGTGTTGTTCGCCACATCAAGACTCATCTGTTTTACTTGGCATTTGATCCTCGCAGAGTTTGAGAACAAATTTTAAGCAGATTTTATTGTTGTTGTGTATTTACTGTTAACTTTATTATGTTTCAGTGGCACTAGATGCATTTAACTCTTTTATTTATTCATTTATTTATTTTATTTTTTACTGTACAGCACTTTGGTCGGCTTCAGTTGTTTTTATGTACTATATAAATAAAATTGATATTGACATTGACAACATATTTTTACAGTAAGCTTCTCCCCTAAAAGAACTACAAGATTTTAGAAATATATTTTAATGTCATTGATTATATTTGTGTTTTTTTTGTTTGCAATAAACAAAAGAAAAACAGTTTCACATCCCTACAGCTGTTGTTTGGATTTCTCTTCTAGTTCAGGACTTTCGGAAACTTTAAATGGTAAATGAACTGTACTTATATACGGGTGGAAGTAATAAATACATAGTTCCCATGTGACGTAACATCAGGGGCATTTCCGGGTTGTCCTCCATTGCTATAGGCTGTCTATAGCAGCAGGATACTATGCTGTTTACCGGTAGTTAATTTTCTCGAGTTTTTTTTCTTGGTTGTTTCATGCTAGGTTAGAGGGTGTTACAACCGGGTAGATGTTTGGGCAAAGTGCAGTTTTCACTTAATCCCCAAAATAAGGAAATGTAAAGAACCTCCATCGGAGAAGCTCACCGTAGAACATTGTTGAGTCTGGCTAGGATCTGCCCTCGAATACATCGTGCTCCGATCACTTTTTGTCCGGTAAACAAAATATTATATATAAATCATTTTGTGAAACAATGTCAGAACAATGTTAGAGTAACTGTCTGTATGTTGGAACCGTTTATTTTTTTTTCATGATTTTGTGTCTCTACTACTGTGGTTAGCTTAGCATTTCGCTACACTACATGCTAACCTCCACACCGTAACACTCACAACAACAAAGTTCTGGTTCTGGTCCCGTGTTGAGCCTGAACTGTTTGAAGTGTTACACTTTTTTACTATTTTATGCTTATGTGTATTAAATGTTTTAGTGTTTCGTGTTTAGATGGTTACTGTTGCACCGAGGGACTGAGAGAAATGCAATTTCGGTCCTGTGTATGTCCTGTACATATTGCAGTTCTGACAATAAAGTTGACTTTGACTTTGACTTTGTTGTCAGGAGGCTGTGTGTTATTTTAGTTAAACCTTTATTTAGCTGGTTAGATATGATTGAGACAATTTACACATCTTTTTTCCATGATAGATTGAGTCAACAATGGCATTACAGTAGCTCTCAAAACATGACCCGTCATTAACCTAGAGCGCACACTTAAAATAATTATGTGAATAAAAGAAGAGTAAAATGCACATGAAGCTAAAATTGTACTAAAATGTGAGTTAATATGTTAAAACATTTACTAAACAAATCTGTTGATAAATAATATAAATACATGTGTGTTTTATACATAAACAGTATAACATACACTGTGTGTATGTGTATACTGTACACTATAACACACTGTGTATGTATATACTGCATATACTGTACAGTATATACAGTATAACACACTGTATGTATATACTGTACTGTGAATGTATATACTGTATATAATGTACAGTATATACAGTATAACATTGTGTATGTATATACTGTATGCACACTGTATATACAGTATATACATACATACATACATACATACTGTATATACATACTGTATATACTGTGCAGTATATGCATGACACACATACATTGTATTTAATTGGAGCGGCCGTGGCATAGTGGTAATGGCAGTTGTCCCCCGATCTGAAGGTTGGCGGTTCGAATCCCGGTTCCCCACACCTTGTGTCGTTGTGTCCTTGGGCAAGACACTTAACCCCGAGTTGCTTCCGGTAGGACTGGAAAGCACCTTGCATGGTAGTCTGCCGCTACCGGTGTATGAATGTGTGTAGCATTCAATGTGTGTAGCGCTTTGAGATTTTCACTAATGAAAAGCGCGTTATAAAGTGAATTCATCATTATTATTATTAATATCCATAATATTTGAACACTGCAACATTGTCAGACTAGAACTATCAGTTTGTTTTGATTTCAGGTCCCCCGTTACTCTCATGTAAATAAAGCAGTGGGATGCTGTCTGTACAGAAAATATTCTATAACACAAGTTCATCTTTTGGGTATTACTACATTTGTTCTATTGAATTATTTATTTTTTCAGGAAGGCATGCACACCAGTCCAACACAGACTGGTCTCCTACACTGAAGTTGACAGACACACTTACTCTGAGAAAGGCAACAGCAGAGGAACAGCAGGTAATGACACAAGCAACCAGCACAATAAGTCAAAAATATAAAAGTAAATCTAAGATAAAATTACTGAAATCAATATAAAATTGAGCATACAGTACTGTATATCTTTGTGAATGAGTAAAAATGTTAGGTGCAACTGTATTTTTTTTTGTCTACTTTGAGTAGCAAACTTGGAGTCTTATTTTAGACTGTGATGCAAACATGACAATGTTTACTAATCTTTTTTTAAGGTACAGATGAGTGAAGGGTCGAGTTCCATCCAAAGAAAAGATCCTAGGCCTGGGTCCAGTCTTGGATTCCCGAGGGGTTGGCTGCTCCAATCAGGCGGTCCCACATGATGAGGAATCTGTTCCAGTCCATTTAAAATCAGAAACTGCACTAGTCTCTATCATTCCTTGTTGAAGTGTTTTTTATCTGGTATTTATTCTGTAGCCAAATCATTTTCATTAAAATACATAAAATCACCCACAGTTCTCATATTGTATTCAGTTTCAACTGTTTTGAATTTATAATTATAGCTTTTACTCTAAACTTTATCAGTCTCCTCCTGGAGGAGGAACCATACAGCAACATGCATGTTTTTATGTTTTGTACACGTCAATAAAACACTAGTTGCCAAAGAACACTCACTACATCTTGGTTTTATTTAAGTGTATTAGAATAATGTCTAGTAGAGGTGACATCATAATGAAACTACTTCTCAGTATTGGACATTAAACAACATATCTTGATTGAAATAAAGAAGGTGAAACTTGGTGCAACTGTTTTATTCAAACTAAAGGTAAGCACATGTACATTCAGGAATGCATGTTTCATAGCAAAACCAAATGTACTTGAAAAGCAGATTCCATCCATCCATCCATCCATCCATCCATCCATTGTCTTCCGCTTATCCGGGGTCGGGTCACAGGGGTAGCAGCCTAAGTAAGGAGGCCCAGACTTCCCTCTCCCCAGCCACTTGGAGCAGCTCCTCCGGGGGAATCCCAAGGCGTTCCCAGGCCAGCCGAGAAACATAGTCCCTCCAGCGTGTCCTGGGTCTTCCTCTGGGTCTCCTCCCGGTGGGACATGCCCGGAACACCTCACCAGGGAGGCGTCCAGGAGGCATCCTAACCAGATGCCCGAGCCACCTCAACTGGCTCCTCTCGATGTGGAGAAGCAGCGGCTCTACTCCGAGTCCCTCCCGGATGACTGAGCTTCTCACCCTATCTCTAAGGGAGAGTCCAGACACCCTGCGGAGAAAACTCATTTCAGCCGCTTGTATCCGAGATCTCGTTCTTTCGGTCACAACCCAAAGCTCATGACCATAGATGAGGGTGGGAACGTAGATCGATCGGTAAATTGAGAGCTTTGCCTTTTGACTCAGCTCTCTCTTCACCACGACAGACCGGTACAGCGCCCGCTTCACTGCGGACGCTGCACCTATCCGCCTATCGATCTCACGCTCCAGTTTTCCCTCATTCGTGAACAAGACCCCGAGATACTTAAACTCCTCCACTTGGGGCAGGACCTCCTCCCCGACCCGGAGAGGGCATGCTACCCTTTTCCGGCTCAAGACCATGGCCTCGGATTTGGAGGAACTGATCCT
>JBBPBX010052449.1:0-16785 GCA_038048925.1 Garcialebias charrua
CCTATCATATCCCAAAGCTCACCAAATTTGGTGAACGTATCAGGACTGGTGAAAAATTACGTATTTTAAGGGTGTGGCAAAAATCGCAACAGAAATGGCTCAAGGGCGCAACCTGGAAATTTTCAAAATACCCTCCACATTAGCCTTATTTATTTATTTACCAGCCGCCCGCTGGTGTTTTGCACGCACCAACACTACATTCCCCACAATGCAACGGTAGTAGGGGTGGGGCCGATCCGGAGTCTTGTTTCATGAACCCAGAGTAATAAGACCCGCCTCACGTCACATTCAGGAAATCCATTCCATAGTTTGCAGCCAGCTACAAAGTTTGGACAGAGTGAGTAGCACTTTAGCTAGCAGCTAGCCAAATTTTCATTGTAACATGTCCGCTGTGTGGAAGTATTTTACACTAAACACCACAAGACAGCAGCGTGCAATGTCTGCAGAGCCATAGCACCAAATTAAACCGCGGTCAAGTTAGTTTTACGTTGGACATTCGAGCTCTGGGGCTTTAGCGGGACACCACTCTCACTGAACTGAAACAGGGAGACCGACCGCGGCCAGCTGCGTCCAGTCCAACCCGCTGTCTGACCGTCTCGTTGGAGGGAAAGGCTGAGAGCAACTGACCGAAATCAGAGCGCCCGCCCCGGATTGAACAAGAAAAACACACAGCTGAAGCCCCGGAGCTCAAATGTTCATCGAGAAGTTGCTAAACTTCATCATAATTAATGACCAACAGCTATCAGCTGTAGAAAATGAAGGATTTCACAGCTTGATTCTTGCAGCCAACAGTAAACAATCATAAAAAAGCATATTAATTAAAAATCATAAGAAAACTGTATTAAAAAAAACATAAACAGCTACATTATAAAACAATGTAAAATACTAAAAGCAGGAACATGTCTGTGTGGATTTATGCCAAGAACTTAACAGATGTAAAGCTATTTAATATTTTATTTATTTCATTTATTCATTCATTTAAAAGAGACAAAATAAATCAAATTAATCAAAAAGAAAACATTGAATGAAATAAGTGCAGAAAGAAGAAACAACAATCTTATATCACCCCCTTATAATAAACATTGAACCTGTCCGGCCCTTGGCTTGTAGCACATTTGTATTTTTGGCCCTCGGTGTATTTGACTTTGACACCCCTGTTCTAGAGCCTGTTTTGTGTGTGATTTCTCCTTCTGTCTGGCTCCTGAGTTAGTGGGGACGCTGTCTGCTCTGTGGTACAGAGTCCTGATGACTCCTAACTTGTGTTCCAGAGAGTGATGGGAGTCAAACTGCAAATACTGGTCTGTGTGGGTGGGTTTGCGGTACACCTCAGTTTGCAAATATCCTCTATCAGAAACTGAGACCTCACAGTCCAAGAAAGCCAACCTGCCATTTTTTACATCTTCTCGTGTGAACTTGTTATATTTATCCACAGAGTTGACCAGACTTAAGGGCGAGGCAGACCTCTGCGTTGTTGCCAGCGCCGCTCGACGCACGCGTGCTGCGCGCAGGTTGTTCACAGCAGAGCTCTGTTTGAGGAGCTGCGCGCGGAGCGTTTACCTACAGGACAAACTGAGGTCGCTGATTGGTCATTTTCTGACATGCCTACTGAAATGATTGACAGGTCTGAGTGGTGAGAAAAGCCACAGGCTGCGCAGCGTTTTTCTGTGTTTATATGTTAATAAAAAGTTAAAATAAATAAAATAAAAACAGGGAACGCTGCTCCTGCAGCCCACAGCCCACCAGGAAATATTTAGAAGCTGGCGTATCCACGTTGGACATGAGTTTAGTTCACTTGTGACAAGTTCATTCATTCCTCCTCATCGGAGGAGGAAGTGAATGGTGACCGCTTCAAGCGATCACTTGACTTTTGGCAAAAAAACAAAAGAAAAGTCCGATCAGCGATGAAGAAGGGATATTTAATACATTTGTGTCTCATACAAAACAGTCTGCCACCGGGCAGTTTATTCTGAGACAACGCGCGCGCATGAGCGGTCGTAAAATTTGAGCTTGGCACGTTCACGCGCGTGTTCAAAGGCTTGTCCCGCTGCTCTCACACGGCGTGGCACGGCGCTCGTACCGACGCGGAGCTATGCCTCGCCCTTTAGCTTTTTTAGATTGTTCTACCTGGATTATTGAGCCTGCATCAGGGTAGCTTCTGCTTAACTTATATTTATTAATGACTTTGACTTGTTCGACTTCATCTGCTTTTTTCCTGATTTCACATCCTCCATAAATTACCCTGTGTTGTCCTCCACAATTACAAGTGTCCTCTCCATTTTTACACTCATATCTATGCTCCCCTCCACACTTTGGACATATTTGTTTAGTCTACATGCTGCTGCGATATTTCTGTACCTCTGGCATTTACAACACGTGAGAGGAGGAGGGATGTGAGGCCTTACAGGAATGCACATACATCCTCCTTTTATCCTTTCAGGAAGAACAGCTGCCTGAAACTCTAACATCAACTATAGGCTTTCCTTTCTTTCACCTTCAACTGTTCTCATCAGTCTTTTAATTTTGCTTACTTCATCTCCATAAATGCTGCATCTAAATTTTTCCAGCTCTTTATCCATCCATCGATTTTCTTCCACTTATTCGGGGTCGGGTCGTGGGGGTAGCAACCTAGGTAGGGAGACCCAGACTTCCTCCAGCATGTCCTGGGTCTTCCCCTGGGTCTCCTCCCAGTGGGACGTGCCCGGAAAACCTCACCAGGGAGGCGTCCAGGAAGCATCCTAACCAGATGCCCGAGCTACCTCAGCTGGCTCCTCTCGATGTGGAGAAGCAACGGCTAAACTCTTGAGTCCTTCCCAGATGACCGACCGAGCTTCTCACCCTATCTCTAAGGGAGAGTCCAGATACCCTGTGAAGAAAACTCATTTTGGCCGCTTGTATCTGAGATCTTGTTCTTTCGGTCATAACTCAAAGCTCATGACCATAGATAAGGGTAGGAACGTAGATCGACTGGTAAAGTTAGAGCTTCGCCTTTTGACTCCGCTCTCTCTCTTCAGCATGACAGACCGGTACAGCGCCCGCTTCACTGCTGCCACTGCATCTACCCACATATCGATCTCACGCTCCATTTTCCCCTCATTCGTGAAAAAGACCCCAAGATTCTTAAACTCCTACACTTGGGGCAGGACCTGCTCCTCAACTCTGAGAGGGCACTCTACCCTTTTCTGGCTCAAGACCATGGCTTCGGGTTTGGAGGAACTGGTCCTCATCCCTGCTGCGTCACACTCTGCTGCGAACTGCTCCAGCGAAAGCTGTAGATCATAACTTGATGAAGCCAATAGGACCATATCATCTGCAAAAAACAGAAGCGATCCTAAGGCCACCAAAACGGATACCCTCAACACCTTTGCTGCGCCTAGAAATTCTGTCCATGAAAGTTATGAACAGAATTAGTGACAAATGGCAACCTTGGCAGAGTCCAACTCTCACTGGGAACGAGCCAGACTTACTGCCGGCAATGCTGACCAAGCTCTGACATCGGTAATACAGGGCCTAACAGCCCATATCGAAGGGCCTGAGTACCCTCAAACAGGGTTCCCCGAGGGATGCAGTCGAATGCCTTCTCCAAGTCCACAAAGCACATGTAGACTGGTTGGGCAAACTGCCACACACCCTCCAGGACCCTGCTGAGGGTGTAGAGCTGGTCCAGTGTTCCACGACCAGGACGAAAACCACACTGCTCCTCCTGAATCCGAGGTTCAACTATCCGATGGACCCTCCTCTCCAGAACTCCTTTAGATAGAGAACTTTACTAACTGGCTTTTCTATGTATGTGAATGTTCCTGTAAAGTGCCCTGATACAACTTGTTGTGATTTGGCGCTATATAAATAAACTGAATTGAAAATAAACTGAACTGATGTCCTGAATAGACCTTACCAGGGAGACTTAAAGGAGAGATCAAAAGTGTTTTTAAGCTAATAGTAGTCTAATGAAAAGCATAAAATAAGCTTGTTGAGAAATTTTCACAAGTCAAAAATGTCATCCTAACTCAAATTTAGACTTTGCAAAGTGAAAAAATTCTCATCTGGTGTTTTTGACCCCCCTCCCCCTGCCTGCTCTCCGTCCCCTGAATATGACGTAGGCAGTGCCACGGTCGTCCCTCATACAGTAATATTAGTGTGTGTATCTAGTTGTGGACAAAAAGGTTTCAGTGTGTAGCAATTAGGGATGCAGCAAAAAAAATCTATTTTTTAAAGAATCAAGATTCTTAGTCCTGGCGATTCAGAATCGATTCTAAAAGCCCCAAAATCGATTTTAAAACTTTTTTAAAATTTTATATTGTATTTTTACCGCTCCTGTGCATTCGGCCGCTGTAGAATTTTGGCCGTGTAGGGCCACCGTAGTTAGTTAGCCAGGCAGCTCCCAATGGAGCCTGCTAGCAAGGAGGGAGACAGCATGTTTCAACTTGCTCCTTCATCTTTAAAAATCATTTTAGATCCTACTATGTTCTGGGGAAGACAGAGCTTAACAAGACATTGGTAACTGTTTCAGGACATTTTCAACACCCCCACTTCCACGTTAGCATACGGCGCTAGCATGCTAACGTTAGCATACGGCGCTAGCATGCTAACGTTAGCATGCGGCGGCTAACGCACGGCTATTCGTATTTCCAGGATAGAAATGCCCATTAATGCACTAAATCACCAAACTGTTTTTGACAAACTAAAGTGATATCCTTCAGATTCAAAAAAGTCTTCTGCTTCCATTTTAAATGACAGACAAGAGGACAGTAATGATGGGTTTATAGCTTCAGTGTTATTGTAAGATAGCAAAGGAGGTCTTAATTGTGTCATAAAAGTGCGTCCAGAAAATTACTACAGAAATCACTGCACTTCGGCATGTAGCAGGAAAAATGTAAAAAACTATTTCTTTAAGCTACTGACTTGAAAAAAGCATACTAAGTATGTTTATGTGTGTTGTTTACTATATGAAATTCTTGTTATATCGATTTTTTCAGATTTGATTACATTTCTCCTTTAAGAGTGTGATCCCCTTGTTGTTGGAACACACTCCACAGCCCCCCTTTTTGAATAGGGGTCCACCACCCCAGTCTGCCAATCTAGGGGAACTGCCCCCGATGTCCACGCACTAGTGCAGAGTTGTGTAAGCCAACACAACCCTACAACATCCAGAGCCTTAATGAACTCCGGGCAAATCTCATCCACCACTGGGGCCCTGCCACCAAGGAACTTTTTAACCAAGAGCAATGATAACACCCCTCCTCCTCTCAGGCAGCCGTGCTGCCAACTGACATCCAGACGGTGCACAGTATGACGTCATAACAAAGCGCTCTTAAAATGACAGTACACATTTTAGTTTTTAACATAATACTAGCTAACATAGAAAATGCTTCAAACATAACCAAAATGAGGGTTCTTCAGTGTTAATCAGGATTTTGTGAAATTTCAAACATTGTAATTATAAATAAAAGCATATTTTCTAAAGCTGTCACACAGACAATAAATTTATATATTTTTTACAACCTCTAAGCAGACATATTGCTGTGCTCTCTAGCCCCCCCCCATGGGGGTCAGGCCTCCCAGGTTGTGAAACACTGCCATAGGTCACAGTGCAAGATTTGGGCCCTGTTTACACGGTGCATATTTTGAGTTGAACCGCTACTTTCTCTTTGCGTCTTTGCTTATCGCCTACACGACGCTGCTGGCCCCCCTCTTTGCATCCGATACTTTTCTGATCCAGCTCTCAAGGTGGAACTTTTTCGCTGACCCCCCGCTGATAATGTAAACATCTCCCGCGGAGCTTTTGTTTGAACACATGCACGCAGCACGCACGCGCAGACAGCCGGCATTTTAACAATGGCGGTGGACTGGACAGTGGACACACGCACCACTTTCTGAACTATAGCTGATGGAATATATTTTGATTCTCATATTTAATTATTCTACACCTTACCTGCATCTGTGTTGGAAGAGAGCCAGCTGCCTGGATCCAGTTGTCTGTTAACGAGGCAGTCGGACATTTCACGTGTCACGCTGCACTATAACATACTAAATGTGCTATATATTAACAGTTTAACAATAATAAACAGTATTTATGTTAGCGTGGGAGATATTTACATTTATCTGAGCTAAATGAAGCTATCTGGACTCGTTACGTCATGCCTAACATGCTGCATGTTGAAAATGAAGACACCAGGTTGATTTTTAATTTATTTATTTATTCAACACCACAAACTCATGTCACAAACACTGAGAATTAAATTGAACACTTTTAAAAACACGTTAACCGAACTTTAATGAACTGGACTCTGTTGTTCATCCTGGTGGAAACTGGACCCACATCCGAACCGCCGGTCCGCTTCGTGGAACAGCTTCGACCTCGCAGGAAAAAAATAAAAATAAAACCTCAGTTGGTTGTTCTGTGATCGAACTAAACACAAGGAAACATTATTAAGAACATTGTTTACCTTGTAGCGCTGCTGGAAATCAGCTGATTCTCACGGACTAAAGTCAGACATGTTGACGCGGTTCCGGTCCAGTCAGCAACTGGTGTGCAGCTTGTTAGATGAAGCGGTCCCACTTGGTGTCAAATCTGTTGACTCTTATCCAAATTCCAGCTTTAACTTGTTGTTAACTTGTTGACAACAACTTGTAGTAGCTGAACTTTTAGCCAGAGAGGAAAACAGGCTGCCTCGTCTGCTCTGTTTACCTCAGGCAGCACGCATGCGCAGTAGTGAAGGTTCCAAAAATCACAGCGCCATCTAATGGCCCAGCATGGTAACTACAGTGAAGTCATGAGGACTGGGGGGGGGGGAGTCGTATCCACAGAATTCGCCCGTGTCAACGCAAAACTTTTAACCTAATTAACATACCCAAAAGTTCCGTTTCCCCCACACAGTGTCCGTGTAAACAGGGCCTTGATTTATTTACACCTCCCTCCCCCTTATGTTTCTTTATCCTTATCTGAAAATAAGGCTGTGCCTGGAGACTGGCAGCCTCTCACTCACCTCCGTCTTCGTCAGTAATTGTTCATGTTGTTTTCTTGGACGGGCTGTGCTGAAAATGAAATTTTGTTGTGCTTCGGTGTGTTTCAGGTGCAATGACAATAAAACTGATTCTGAGTCTGATAATTATTTATACACAATAGCACCCAGGAATGAGGTGGATAGATGTGTTACAACACCATCAACGTTTGTGTGTGTGAACATGACCTCCAACCCTCTGACCCCAGGCCCAGTACCCCAGCGTTCTGAGCCGAGCGCGAGGACAGGGGACGTTCTGTGCTGTGGACGCACGAGATGCTGCCACACGAGACCGGATCCTGCTGCAAATGAGAAATAAAGGTACAGTACTCGTCATGTGCACCTGATATGTCTCGTTTGTTTCAGTCTCTTCGAGTTTGTTTTTGTTAGTTCCAGTTTGATGTGATTTATTCTTGGGCTTCATGTATGCAGGGCTTAATTTTGAGAGGAATCCTGCCAGAACAGGATCCGAGAACTCTTATTTTGACAGGGTGTGTTCTGGTAACTGTTTTCTTGGCTCTGGTAGCTCTCAGGCTTACTGTCACAACTAGAGTTGCACTCGGGTCCAAATAATCTGAACCGACCCGGCCCCAGCCCGTAAGCATCATCTCCAAACCCCACCGGATCCGAAGATTTAACAGTAATTACAGGTCCGAACCCAGAATTTTTTTTAGACATTTTTAAATTAAGCTTTGACTGCTTACACCATAGACTATTATTAATGGTTGGTGGACGTGGCTGCTGAGGGGGCAGAATATCAGAGCTGAAGATCCGTCAAAGCGCATTAAATGCTTCCCCTGCTGCTGCTTGCATCCTGCTCTGACATGTCGGATATTTTGTCATCTCACCTGTTTGGGTCTCGGCCACGCACGTCAGTTAAGTGCAACAACACTAAGCCTTAAATAGAGTTAAACCTGAACTTAATAGTGCTGAGTCTTAGAGTTAAACTTGAACTTAATAATGCTAAGACTTAAATAGAGTTAAACCTGAACTTAATAGTGCTGAGTCTTAGAGTTAAACCTGAACTTAATAGTGCTGAGTCAGAGTTAAACCTGAACTTAATACAGGTAGTCCCCGATTTACGAGCGAGATCCGTCACAGCGAGGCGCTCGTAAACCGGAAATCTCGTAATTTGGAACGGCCGCCATTTCGCTCGTAAATCCGGAAATCCGCTCGTAAATTGGAACGGTTTTCGCTAGCGCACCTAAAAACACTCTATTTTCATCTAAAAACTACTTTTGAGTGCATAAAAATGATCGGAAACGTGTGTTTATATGCTTAACTAACTGAAGTGAAAAAACACATGAAAACTCAGTATTTTTTTCGTTTTTTCCAAAAATGTGCAGCTCGTAAGTCTGGAACCTCGCAGATCAGAGCGCTCGTAAATCGGGGACTACCTGTAGTGCTAAGCCTTAAATAGAGTTAAACTTGACCTTAATAGTGCTAAGCCTTAAATAGAGTTAAACTTGACCTTAATAGTGCTAAGCCTTAAATAGAGTTAAACCTGTAATTAATAGTGCTAAGCTTTAAATAGAGTCAAACCTGAACTAAATAGTGATATGCCTTAAATAGTGTAAAATCTGTACTTAATAGTGCTAAGCAATAAATAGAGTTAAACCTGAACTTAATAGTGCTAAGCCTTAAATAGTGTTAAACCTGTACTTAATAGTGCTAAGCATTAAATAGGGTTAAACCTGAACTCAATAGTGCTAAGCCTTAAATAGTGTTAAACCTGTACTTAATAGTGCTAAGCATTAAATAGTTGGTGTTTCAGTGTTGGTGTACATTTTCATACTTTTATACTATTATGAAAAAACCAGGACAGTGTTACACTTTTACTATTTTATGCTTATGTTTATTAAATGTTTTAGTGTTTAGTGTTTAGATGGTTACTGTTGCACCGAGGGACTGAGAGAAACGCAATTTCGGTCCTGTGTATGTCCTGTACATATTGCAGTTCTGACAATAAAGTTGACTTTGACTTTGAAATAGAGTTAAACCTGAACTAAATAGTGCTAAGCATTAAATAGAGTTAAACCTGAACTTAATACTGTTAAGCCTTAAATACCGTTAAACCAAAATTTAATAGTGCTAAGACTTAGAGTTAAACCTGAAATTAATAGTGCTAAGCCTTAGAGTTAAACCTGAACTTAATAGTGCTGAGCCTTAAAAAGAGTTAAACCTGATCTTAATAGTGCTAAGACTTAGAGTTAAACCTGAAATTAATAGTGCTAAGCCTTAGAGTTAGACATGTACTTAATAATGCTAAGCATTAAATAGAGTTAAACCTGAAATTAATATTGCTAAGCCTTAAATAAAGTTAAACCAGAATTTAATAGTGCTAAGACTTAGACTTAGAGTTAAACCTGAACTTAATAGTGCTGAGTCTTAGAGTTAACCCTGAACTTAATAGTGCTAAGACTTAAATAGAGTTAAACCTGATCTTAATAGTCCTATGCCTTAAATAGAGTTAAACCTGAACTTAATAGTGCTAAGCCTTGAATAGAGTTAAACCTGTACTTAATAGTGCTAAGCATTAAATAGAGTTAAAACTTAACTTAATATTTTTAAGCCTTAAATTGAGTTAAACCAGCATTTAATAGTGCTTGGACTTAGAGGTAAACCTGAAATTAATAGTGCTAAGCCTTAGAGTTAAACCTGAACTTAATAGTGCTAAGCCTTAAATAGAGTTAAACCTGTACTTAATAGTGCTAAGCCGTAAATAGAGTTAAACCTGAACTCAATAGTGATACTCCTTAAATAGAGTTAAACCTGAACTTCATAGAGCTAAGCCTCAAATAGAGTTAAACCTGTACTTAATAGAGCTTAGTCTTAAATAGAGTTAAAACTGAGTTTAATAGTGCTATGCCTTAAATTGAGTTAAACCTAAACTTAATATTGCTAACCCTTAAATAGAGATAAACCTGAACGTAATAGTGTTAAGCCTAAAATAGAGTTAAACCTGAACTTAATAGTGCTAAGCCTTAAATGGAGTTAAATCTATCCTTACTAGTGCTAAGCATTAAATAGAGTTACACCTGAACGTAATAGTCCATCCATCCATCCATCTTCTTCCGCTTATCCGGGGTCGGGTCGCGGGGGTAGCAACCTAAGTAGGGAGGCCCAGACTTCCCTCTCCCCAGCCACTTGGAGCAGCTCCTCTGGGGGAATCCCAAGGCGTTCCCAGGCCAGCCGAGAAACATAGTCCCTCCAGCGTATCCTGGGTCTTCCTCTGGGTCTCCTCCCGGTGGGACATGCCCGGAACACCTCACCAGGGAGGCGTCCAGGAGGCATCCTAACCAGATGCCCGAGCCACCTCAACTGGCTCCTCTCGATGTGGAGAAGCAGCGGCTCTACTCCGAGTCCCTCCCGGATGACTGAGCTTCTCACCCTATCTCTAAGGGAGAGTCCAGCCACCCTGCGGAGAAAACTCATTTCAGCCGCTTGTATCCGAGATCTTGTTCTTTCGGTCATAACCCAAAGCTCATGACCATAGATGAGGGTGGGAACGTAGATCGATCGGTAAATTGAGAGCTTTGCCTTTTGACTCAGCTCTCTCTTCACCACGACAGACCGGTACAGCGCCCGCTTCACTGCGGACGCTGCACCTATCCGCCTATCGATCTCACGCTCCAGTTTTCCCTCATTCGTGAACAAGATCCCGAGATACTTAAACTCCTCCACTTGGGGCAGGACCTCCTCCCCGACCCGGAATGTAATAGTGTTAAGCCTTAAATACGTTAAACCAGAACTCAATAGTGCTAATACTTAGAGTTAAACCTGAAATTAAAAGTGCTAAGCCTTAAATACAGTTAAACCAGAATTTAATAGTGCTAAGACCTAAATAGAGTTGAGCCTAGTGCTAAGACTTAAATAGAGTTGAACCTGAAATTAATAGTGCTGAGCCTTAAGGCCCCCCATAGCTCTGCGTTCGGCCATACGCCGCTCTACATGCGCGTTCTTTGCGTGCGAGTTCACCCGCACAGCTCTGCGTTCGTTCTTGCGTTCATTCTCGCGTTTTCGCTCCAAATTCTTGACGTTATTTGAGCAGCCACAGCGCAGAGCGTTTTCTGATTGGTCATTTGCCGACACGCCTACTGAATTGATTGACAGGTCGGGGGGAGAAAAAAAAAGTGAGCCGGCACTTCACACAGCTTCAGCCGCAGCGGTGTTCTGTGTTTATATCTTATTAAAAACTTCTAAAAAATGAAAAAAAAAAAGAAAAAAAAAAAACAGGGAGCGCTGGTCCTGCAGCCCATAGCACACCAAGAAATCTGCAGAACCTTGCGCAACCACGTTGGAACCGAGTTTAATTCGCTCGTGAATAATTCATTCATTTCCTCATCATTTCAGTCATGGAGTCAGCAGAGGAGGAAGCGATCACTTGACTTTTGGCAAAAAAACAAAAGAAAAGGCCAGATCAGGGATGAAGAAGGGGAATTTAATACATTTGTGTCACATACAAAACAATCCGGCGCCGGGCAGCTCATTGTGAGACAACGCGTTTGCGTACGCGGTCATAAAATTTGAGCTTGGCGCGTACATGGTACGCTTGTGCCTCTGCGCACGGACGGCGTACGAACGGCGTACGGACGGCGTACGGACAGCATAGAGCGGCGTACGGCTGAACGCAGAGCTATAAAGGGGCCTTTAGAGTTAAACCTGAAGTTAATAGTGCTAAGCCTCAAATAGAGTTAAACCTGAACTTAATAGTGATACACCTTAAATAGAGTTCAACCTGAACTTAATAGTGATACACCTTAAATAGAGTTAAACCTGAACTTAATAATGATACACCTTAAATAGAGTTAAACCTGAACTTAATAGTGCTACGCCTTAAATAGAGTTAAACCTGAACTTAATAGTGCTAAGCCTTAAATAGAGTTAAACCTGAACTTAATAGTGATACACCTTAAATAGAGTTAAACCTGAACTTAATAATGCTAAGCCTTAAATAGAGTTAAACCTGAACTTAATAGTGCTAAGCCTTAAATATTGTTAAAATTGAATTTAATAGTGCTAAGCCTTAAATAATGTTAAAACTGAAGTTAATAGTGCTAAGCTTCAAATAGAGTTAAACCTGAACTCAATAGTGCTAAGCCTTAAATAGAGTTAAACCTGAATTTAATAGTGCTATGCCTTAAATACAGTTAAACCTGAACTTAATAGTGATACGCCTTAAATAGAGTTAAACCTGAACTTAATAGTGCTACGCCTTAAATAGAGTTAAACCTGAACTTAATAGTGCTAAGCCTTAAATAGAGTTAAACCTGAACTTAATAGTGCTAAGCTTTAAATATTGTTAAAACTGAATGTAATAGTGCTAAGCCTTAAATAGAGTTAAACGTTAACTTAATAGTGCTAAGCATTAAATAGAGTTAAACCTGAACTTAATAGTGCTAAGTATTAAATAGAGTTAAACCTGAACTTAATAGTGCTATGACTTGGAGTTAAACCTGAAAATAATAGTGCTAAGCCTTAAATGGAGTTAAACCTGAACTTGATAGTGTTGAGCATTAAATAGAGTTAAACCTGAACTTAATAGTGCTAAGCCTTAAATACTGTATTGTTAAAACTGAATTTAATAGTGCTACGCCTTAAATAGAGTTAAACCTGAACTTAATAATGCTAAGCCTTAAATAGAGTTAAACCTGAACTTAATAGTGCTAAGTCTTAAATAGAGTTAAACCTGAACTTAATAGTGATACGCCTTAAATAGAGTTAAACCTGAACTTAATAGTGCTACGCCTTAAATAGAGTTAAACCTGAACTTAATAATGCTAAGCCTTAGAGTTAAACCTGAACTTAATAGTGCTAAGCCTTAAATAGAGTTAAACCTGAACTTAATAGTTCTAAGCCTTAAATAGAGTTAGACCTGAACTTAATAGTGCTAAGACTTAAATAGAGTTAAACCTGAACTTTATAGTGCTACGTCTTAAATAGGGTTAATCCTGAACTTTATAGTGCTACGTCTTAAATAGGGTTAATTCTGAACTTAATAGTGCTAAGCATTAGAGTTAAACCTGAACCTAATACAGTAGTGCTATGCCTTAAATAGAGTTAAACCTGAACTTAATAGTGCTACGCCTTAAATAGAGTTAAACCTGAACTTAATAGTGCTACGCCTTAAATAGAGTTAAACCTGAACTTAATAGTGCTACGTCTTAAATAGAGTTGAACCTGAACTTGAGTACAACCAGAGAACTGAGTGTCAAAGTCAAAGTCAAAGTCAACTTTATTGTCAGATCTGCAATATGTACAGTGCAGGACATACACAGGACCGAAATTGCGTTTCTCTCAGTCCCTCGGTGCAACAGTAAACATCTAAACATTGAAACACTGAAACATATAATAATAGACATAAGCATAAAAATAGTAAAACTAACACTGTCCTGAGTTTTTGCATACTAGTATAAAAAAAGAGTATAAAAAGTATAACTAAAATAAACTAAAGGTTTCTAGCATTGACATTTGCAAAGTGGCAAAGCAGCGTATGAGTCAATGTACACAGTATATGTATGAGGTAGTAGTTGATGTTGTTATAGAGGCAAAAAGTGGCATATGCAGTAAGGCACATTGGGCATCCCTAAATAAGACCGTTCAGAGCACACTGTATATGTATCAGCAGTGGTGTAGATATTAGAGTAGTGTAAATGTAAACAGTAGTAATTACATGTAAGCAGTAGTAATAAAAGTAAACAGTATTAATAAATGTAAACAGAGAATGTAAACAGTATTATGATTATAGGCAGTGATGTAATACAAACATTAGTGCAAGTATGAGAAGTAGTGCAAACTGTATGAGCACATGACCGAGAGTTTAGTGAAAACCCGTTTGATGACACAGAGTCCAGTGTTAAAAACTTTGTGTTGAGTGATAATATGTGAGAAAGTTTTAGTGTTAAGGCAGTTCAAATGGGAGGGGAGGCAGAGCAGGCAGAGTGTTTAGCATTCTGACTGCCTGATGAACAGAGCTGTCTCTCAGTCTCTCAGTCAGTGTGTGCACTAACGGTGTTTTTTGCCCACAGGTGTTCTCCTGGGAGGATGTGGAGACTCATCAATCCGGTTCCGTCCATCACTCATCTTTAAAGAGTACCACGCCCACATCTTCCTGAACATCTTCAACAATGTTTTGGCCCAGAACAAATAGAAGCCGACCAGAGTGACGTGGAGGAGAGTTGGTTCAGAGAAGGCGGTGTGAGGGTGGAGAGAGGTGTAGGAGAGCATGTTGATCAATCTCACAGACTTTCTGTTTAAAGACCACACAGCCAGCTGTGGTCATCTCCTTAGCCAGAGAAGGTACCTGGTCTTTTACCTTTGACCTGTGCAACCTTTCAAGGCAGAGCTTGTTTCATATATTGTCGTTTTTAATTCAGATCCTGAAATCATTTGATATGTTGATTCATGTTGGCACACGTGCACTGACGTGACGATGGAGTCCCGACTGACAGGCATCTGTAAATGTAACCCTGACTGCCCGTCCAGTCAGCAGACAGCAGGTTCAGATCATCACTCCTCAGCTCACAGTGACAGCGCTGCAGGAAGACACATGTTCATGTTCCAGTGGAGTGTTTGTTGGTGTACAACTTGAACTGTCAGCAGGACTTTGTCCGGTGAAATTAAATCTGATGTCTGCACCGTAAACCGTTAAAATCTTAACTGAAGGTTTGGAATGTCATTCAAGGAGTTTTTGAGCTGTGGAAAAACGTTTTTCATAGAAGCCAGTTTCAAAATGTGGTGATAGAAAGAAGCCATGAATAATTCAGGCTGATTTTTTAAATTGAATTTTGACATGAAAAATGGAAACATGACAACATGAGACTGAAGTCAGTTTTTGTTGTTGTTTAGCTTCTTGTACACATGAGTTAGACTCAAGCTGAGCTTAAAGGTCCCCAGCTTTAAGGAGAACATGTTTAGTTTAACAACTGTTCTATGGTCTGAGGAGACCCAAGAGGAACCAGAGGCCAGCAGGTCCAGGTCGTGGCTAAACCAACACAAATTTTAAATCTTGTCTAATGGGGTGTTTTAACAAAATGATGACAACAGAACCCTGAACGGTTCCCCGACACAGGGAAAGATGCTGCTTGCACCAAATGTTACCTTATTTTTGAAGGACATGGGGATTTGACTGAGATTCTGTAGTAGATCTAAACCAGAGAGGTTGTTCATACCATACCAATTTATTTCTAAAGCACTTACAATACAACATATCAGCCGTCCGAAGTGTACAAAGACAAGCACAAAACAATAAAAACAATCATATAAATAATCAGAACATCACAAGTAAAAGAATACAACATTAAAACAGAGATGTGAACTCACTCTGGTTTAAAAGCCAATGAAAACATATGTGTTTTTAAACTAGTTTTAAAAACAGATATTGATGGGGCCTGCCTGACCTTCAGTGGCAGCTCGTTCCACAATGTAGGAGCCAGAGCTGAAAAAGCTCTGTGTCTCCTCTGGTCTTATAAAAGGTTTTCGGGACTGCTAAAAGCATCTGGTCAGAGGATCTAAGAGCACGTGATGGCATGTAAAGCTGAAGCAGTTCAGCCAGATAAGAGGGACTAAAACCGTTCAAAGACTTAAAAACAAACAATAAAACTTTAAAATGGATTCTAAACTGGACAGGAAGCCAATGAAGGGACACAGCTCCATGAAAACTGAATGTGTGGGTGCTCGTGTGCCAACATTGTGTCATTTCCCGTTTCACAATCGCAAGTGGTCAGAAGAAGGAAAGGTCACCTGAAGTAACTGTAATGAAGAATGCTTTGTGCTGATCTGAAACTGGACCAACCATGTTGTTCTAAACAGGACTGGGACGAGGATTTAGTGCCTGTATGTGACTTCACATTATTTCTTTCTGTTCAAGAACTAAAACTATTCACTCGCTTCTGTCAACACTGACCCCTGAAGCTGGCCAGATGTAGAAGAAATGTTCAGTGGAGGTAAAGGAACATTTTGAACTTTAATTGTTCAACAGATGTTCTACATAAAGGAAAATGTTTGTAAGCTCAATCATCCAGGTAGATCAATCACCTTCAATCAGCTCAACTGGACAGTTTCTTTTTGAGAGAAATGTTTCATCTTTTTTCAGAAAACTTCATCAGTCTGAGGCCTGCCAACAAGATCTGTCACATAAATAGCACCTCCTCGAAGTGTTTCAATGTGTGTCCTCAGGCTGTTTCTGTGAGTAGCTGTCACCCAATCAGGCCAAAACATTTGACTAATTGTTTTACATGATGGTCCCTTTCTGCACGTGTAAACCAGTTTCTGGGAACTCCTCCACAGGGAGGCGCTGTTTATAAGACAGGCCTGATGAAGTCTTTCAGATGACAAAATATTTCTCCCAAAAAGAATCTGTCCAGATGACCTGATTTAACCTTTCTGTCTTCGTTTCTAAGCTATCTGTGCAAAAACTGGTTCCAGCACAATGTGCACTTTGTTAAAGGGTGATCCATCCACAGGTGAAATGTAAATGTAGCACAGCTTTTACATTTAAAGTTGAAGTTTAGTAAAGCTGATGTTTGAATGTTCAGTGGAGTTTATGGAGTGAGTCGAATGTGAACAGCTTCATTTATACTGTGAATATGTCACTTATTATGGTAACACACTCACCGACCACTGGATTAGGAGCACCCTGCTAACACCAGGTAGGATCCGCTCTGAGCCATCAACTCAACCAGATGTTGGAAACATTCCCCAGAGGTTTTGGTCTGGACTGACATGTTAGTGCCACCAAACATGAATGGGGAAACACCCACATTGGCCTTGCCCTCATTTGCCCCAC
>JBBPBX010052450.1:0-13017 GCA_038048925.1 Garcialebias charrua
TTTTTCATTCATTCATTCATTCAACCTTTATTTATACAGGCTAGCCTCGTTGAGTCACGGGGACTCATTTACAAGAGGGACCTGTCTCACTCACACCAAACAACCATCCACTCTCACACTCACACCTAGGGTCAATTTAGAGTCACCAATCAGCCTAACAAGCATGTTTTTTGGTCTGTGGGAGGAAACCGGAGTACCCGGAGGAAACCCACGCATGCACGGGGAGAACATGCAAACTCCACCCAGAAAGGCCCCGGACCGGGATTTGAACCGGCAACCTTCTCGCTGAGAGGCAGCAGCTCTACCAGTTGTGCCACTGTGCTGCCCAACTGTGCCACTGTGCTGCCCAGTAACTGTTCTGTTACTTGTAGATAATTATTGTTTGAACTGATTGTTTAGAAAAAAAGGGGCAGATATAATATTTTTTTCTTCTTTCTGCTACCTTACATTTTTATATTTTGTAATATATGTTATAGTTCATGGGAAAATGAACTAATTTTATAAATAAATAAAATAAATAAAAAGTCAGTACAATGAAATATCCCACAGCTGTCAGCTGGAAATCTTCCAGCAAATTAGTCAGAGTGCAGTTAAAAGCCAAGCCTAATAAACTTGAATTTGCACAACTTTCTGTCAGTACTGTATTCATATAAATCTCAAGTAACTCAAATATTAGGAGCTCAAAAGAATATGGAATCGTTATATTTGAGGTTTAAAGCGTCACTGACATGATTTTTTTACTATGCATAAAATTGCTCAAAATATATATATTTTATCATTTAAATATGTTAGTTTTTGCAAACAAAATGATAAATCAATTTAATTTTGCTTTAAAAGTGATTTTAAACTTTGCGCCATGTTTATTCACGGGAAATCCGATTACACGCGAATGCAACAGCTGTGACGTAAAATCGGGCAGAGCCAGTCTGCGTGTGTCTGGAGATCGCGTTTTTTATTTTTTTATTTTACTTGAAAAATGCTGTTACGTTGTGTCGCATTTGGGTGTTCTATTATCATCAGTGAACAAGTGAGCCTTTTCACTTTCCCAAAAGATGAAAAACTTCGTCAAGTATGGAATAAACAAAGCTGCCCCCCCTTGGAGATCCCTCGCTTCCTGGAAAGGTAAGACTCAATTAAATACGGGTGCAGACCTAAATTAGAACCTGCTGTTTCTTGTTATCTAACTTTCTGCTTCCCAAACTGAAGACAAATAGCTCAAATCTTAACTTAGATTTCTAAATTCGTTGGGTTATAAATTGTCCGCTATTAAAGAGACGTAGCCCTCTGCCCGATTTTACGTCACAGATGTTGCATTCGCGTGTAATCGGATTTCCCGTGAATAAACACGGCGCAAAGTTTAAAATCACTTTTAAAGCAAAATTAAATTGATTTATCATTTTGTTTGCAAAAACGAACATATTTAAATGATAAAATATATATATTTTGAGCAATTTTATGCATAGTAAAAAAAATCATGTCAGTGACACTTTCATTGTAAATGATTTATAGCTAGCAGCTGTATTTCTNTACATGCTCTGAGAATGTATCCATAAAAAAATATGTGAAATCCTACCCAAACCGGAAACCCTGGTTAAATAGAGAAGTTCACGCCTTGTTAGCAGCCAGAGACACTGCATTCAAGTCAGGAGATAAAGTGGAGCTGAGGAAAAGCAGGAATGAACTGAAGGATGGCATTAAGAAGGCCAAGGCCACGTATGCACAGAGGATCGAGGGACAGTTCACCTCACAAGACCCACGGAGCATGTGGAAGGGTATTAAATGCATAACAGATTACAAAGGCAAAAACAAACAATGCCCCAGGGACCCATCTCTGCCTGATGCCCTCAATAAGTTTTATGCACGTTTTGATGATCCAAACAGACCAGCTAGCACCAGACTCACCTCATCACCAGATGAAGAGCATCTCAGGGTGTCCGCAGCAGAAGTGAGAGGCAGTCTCAGAAAGATTAATCCTCATAAAGCAACCGGACCAGACAACATCCCAGGGAAAGTTCTGAAGGAATGTGCGGACCAGCTCTGTGAGGTGCTGGCTGACATCTTCACCACCTCACTTGCACTGGAGTTAGTTCCCACCTGCCTGAAGACCGCGACCATCATCCCAGTCCCAAAGAGCTCCACAGTGACTGGTCTGAATGACTATAGACCGGTGGCCCTCACCCCGATAGTCGCTAAATGTTTTGAGAAACTGGTCATGTCCCACATCAAGGCAACCGTCAACATCAATGAGGACCCTCATCAATACGCATACCGTGAGAACCGATCAACAGAGGACGCCATTTCTTCCGTGGTCCACACTGCTCTCACCCACCTGGATCAGAAAGACTCATACGTGCGTCTGCTCTTTGTGGACTTCACATCTGCCTTCAACACCATGATCCCCCAAACTCTGATAGACAAACTATCTACACTTGGACTAAGCCCCTCTATTTGTAACTGGGTACTAGACTTCTTAACAGACAGACCACAGTCCGTGAAGATCCACAACTTCTCCTCCTCCACCATAACCCTTAGCACTGGCTCTCCTCAGGGATGTGTGCTGAGCCCCCTTCTGTTCACTCTGCTCACATATGATTGTACAGCCACACTTCCAGGCTGTCATATTGTTAAGTTTGCAGATGATACAGCGGTGGTGGGATGCATTACAAACAATGATGAGTCCAGCTACAGACAGGAGGTGGAACACCTGGAGAGCTGGTGCAAAGAGAACAATCTTCACATGAATGTGAAGAAGACAAAGGAGATGATTGTGGACTTCAGAAGGAACAAACACAACCATGCCCCACTGAAAATAGGTGGGTCTGCAGTGGAAGTGGTCTCCAGCTACAAATACTTGGGTGTACACATGAATGATAACCTCAGCTGGAGCAACAACACCACCAGCCTGATCAAGAAAGGTCATCAGAGACTCTACTTCCTCAGACGGCTGAGACGAGCTGGTCTGAGCAGCCCAGTCCTCACCTCCTTCTACAGGTGTGCAGTGGAGAGCATCCTGTGCTCCAGCATCAACGTGTGGCATGGAGGCTGCACAGTTGAAGAGAGGAAAGCTCTGCAGAGAGTGGTGAAGGCTGCACAGAAGTCTGTTGGAGTCAGTCTCCCCACCATCACAGACATTTACACCTCCAGATGCAGGAAAAGAGCCACCTGCATCATGAAAGACCTCACTCACCCAGCACACTCACTCTTTGCCCCACTCCCCTCAGGACGGAGGTTGAGGAGCATCAAATGTAGAACCACTAGACTGAGGAACAGCTTCTACCCTGAGGCTGTTAGACTCATGAATAAATAAAAATAAAAAAAAAAAAAATAAACACTGCAAAATATCACATCATGCTGATGCTGATCTGTTTTCTTGTTGCTGTATTCATCTGTGACCATCTGCTCATACAAACTCATGTTCGTGCTGCTGTTTATTCCCACTATATTAGGCTTAGTGTATTACTAGTTGATGCTTTTCTTAGTTAGTTCTAGATGTTATTACTGTTTTTCTCTTTCATTGTTGTTGGATGTAACTGGGACCTCGTGTACATAATCTCGTTTTCATCTCATGTACCACATGCGGTGCAAATGACAATAAAGACTCTCTGACTCTGACTCTCTGACTATAAAGGAACGCTTTTGACAAACTTTGACTGTAGCTACCTCCAGCTTGTGTATAATGTGGTGTTTGCCTGCCTTTAGTCTGGTCTAAATGGAGTGAACCGCAGCTGATTCAAATCCTGTGACTGACTCGAGCCACTCAAGAACCTCACATCCTGGATAGCTCTTTGGTAGATTCAGTCGGCCGTGAACTAAAATGTCATCCAGTGATGCGTTTACCTAAATCTGAGCACAGAGACAGACTCTGTACACAGCTGCTTTCATCCTGTCTCTTCTGTCAGCAGCATTCCTGTTGCACTGACACCCTTGTATAACCAAGGCATAACGGAAATAGGACATTACAGATGAGATGATGTGGAAAATCTTTTTTTTTCCCACCTTAAACACTATTGTGATTTTTTTAAAGAGCTGTAAATTTGCCGTTCACTTTGATTTGGCATCCAAATGCTTTCCTACCACTTCTGACAAAAGAGCGTGTACATTTGAGTGCTGGAGAACAACTTAAATAAATTAACAAATATTAAATCTGTTGGCTCCATCCATTAATTATTTTAAAAGCATAGTCTTCTAGTTTTATATATGCACTTGCTTTTATTTCTAAGCCTTTGATTTGACAAACAAATTACCTTCCAGTCCAATATATTAGATTTGTAGCCTTTATTAAGCCTCACTGTCTTCTTCTACATATTACCATCTCTTTGGCATTAAATGGTTATTTATACAAAACTCATGTTTAATGATTAATGGACACCTGAACATGAGCCTGTGACCAGGAAAGGAAGAAGTAGGTAAAGATAATGGATGGATGGATGTAAGTCTGAAGCACTTCCAATGAGAATATAACAGTTATATTTTATATATATATAAATATTTTAAGACTACCGGTACTGTAATGTATATAAATCCACTTTGGTCTCGACTCCACTTGGACTTGCTATAGCTCGTCAGTCCTGTCAGAATGAAACTCTCTTTCTCCAAACTGAGGTCAATCAAAACCTTTCTACAAAAGGTACAATATTTATTGCTCCTAACCTTTCAGAAGATCTCCATCTCAAATGATCTGAACGATCCCTTTATGCAAACATCAGCTTTTAGTCTGAGACGTGCGCGAGCTTGCAAGCACTGGAAATCCCAAGAAGTCTGTTTGTCGAATTTGATTTGAAAACTCAACAGGTACGGCTTACTTGTTGTTGTGTCATACCTGAGCGCAAATGTAAAATAAATAAAAATACTTCAGTGTACATTTGTAATAATAAAAGTGAGTTCCCGCTGAACATTCATCACAGAGTTTGTGTTGTGTGTCCTTAACAGTCTGCACTGAATGACGACAACACAACATAACAGCAGACGGATAATTTCCCAGAACCCTCAATTTCAACTCAACTTTCTCAACTTTATTTTGGTAAATTAAAAACATTGCAAAAAAAAAAAAGGAAAACAATATAAAATAGCAAATCAATCAAGTCAAGGCTTATACTTGCCTACCCTATTCATAGACTCAGCAGTCTACATAATGAATGATAGCTACTATCCACATACATACATAAGTACACATGCAGACATTTACCGTATATTTAAATATGCATGTATATAATACATACACATACTCACATTACATATACAGTATTACACAATACATATATATTTCTACGTAACAGTATAAGCTTTTATAATTGTACATTTTAAGGCTCTTTTAAAGCTCACCAAAAAAAGCATGTAGTTTGAGATCATCATTCAGTTCATTCCACAGTTTCACACGATAACTGAAATACATCTGGGTTTTACTTTACAGGTAGTCCTTGACTTACGACGGCCTCGAGTTACGACGTTTCGCAGTTACGCCGCACCTCCCATTAAAAAACTAAATAAATATATATATTGTGAACTTTTTTATTTTGAAGCCGATTTACGCAGTTTCCGGTTTAGCTGCGGAGGCTACAGCTGCTCTGTACTCTCTAAAAAAGCTAAGTCTGGTCCTCTGGACATTCAAAAAACAAAACAAAACTTGTTGGACCAAGCTGGACAGGCAGCAGCTGTGGAAAAGTAGCTGTTTTATGGATGGTGGTTTTTACAACGTAAACGAATGCAGAATCCGTAGGAGGGAGGGAGGAATGGAGGAAATGGCTTCACCAACATTCAGAGTAGGAAATTAACTCTTTTTTCCCCTTCATTATGGCTCTGAAATGTATGTGTTTTTTGATAATTATGTAGGGTACTGTGTTAGGATAGGCTAAGTGCTTGGTAAAATACAGTACTGTACGT
Organism: Garcialebias charrua; assembly: GCA_038048925.1. Lineage (NCBI taxonomy): Eukaryota > Metazoa > Chordata > Actinopteri > Cyprinodontiformes > Rivulidae > Garcialebias > Garcialebias charrua. Next base: position 5,881 of record JBBPBX010052450.1, read on the forward strand.
ATAAGATGCAGTTTGGACGTATGTTTCGAGTTACGTCGAAATTCGAGTTACGACGTAGCGTAAGAACGGATCTCCGTCGTAACTCGAGGACTACCTGTACTTTTCTCTTTAGCTCGTTCAAATATTAACAAACCTCGTCAATTATATTTACTCTCTCTTAACTTAAATAATTTCTGAATTCCAGAAGGAAGACTTTTATTTAGTGCTTTATACATTATATCCAGTATTTTTATATAAACAATGTCATTAAATTTTAAAGTATTACTTTGAATAAAAAGTTTTTTAGTTGGTTCACAATATCCCACTTTATTAATAAGCCTAATTGCTTTTATTTGTAACTTTACTCATAAGTCAATAGTTGTTTTATTTGCATTTCCCCATATTTCTGAGCAATATGACAAGTAGGGCATAACCAAGGAAGAGTATAGAATATGCAAACCTTAAACATTTATTAAATCTTTTATTTTAAACAATATTGTATACAGACCGATACAAAAGAAAGTTATATGTTGGATCCAGGACAGTGGCCCCATACTGTGAGATTGTTTTGAAAGAACAGACTGGCAGGTTTTCAGAGAAGCTGCTGAAAATGGAGGATCGCTTGATCTTGACCAATACACATCCTCAGTTCGCCGTCTCCACCACAAGATATATTAAAAGCTACCCCAACAGAAAACCTTGGCTGAATGCAGAGGTTCGCACCCTGCTGGCAGCCAGGAACACGGCCTTCAGGTCTGGAAACTCAGAGGAGCTGAGAAGGACTAGGATAGAGCTGGTTGCTGGCATTAAGAGGGCCAAGGCCACATATGCACAGAGGATCGAGGGTCAGTTCACCTCACAAGACCCACGGAGCATGTGGAGGGGCATTAAATGCATAACAGATTATAAAGGCAGGAGCAAACAATGCCCCAAAGACCCATCTCTGCCTGATGCCCTCAACAAGTTTTATGCACACTTTGAAGACCCAAACAGACCACCCAGCACCAGACTCACCTCATCACCGGATGAAGAGCATCTCAGCGTGACCGCAGCAAAAGTAAGGAGTACTTTCAGGACGATCAACCGTCACAAAGCAACCGGCCCAGACAACATCCCCGGGAAAGTGTTGAAAGAATGTGCCGATCAGCTCTGCGATGTGCGGGCCGACATCTTTAACACCTCACTTGACCTGGAGACAGTTCCCACCTGCCTGAAGACCACCACCATCATCCCAGTCCCAAAAAGCTCTACAGTGACTGATCTGAATGACTATCGGCCAGTGGCCCTCACCCCGATAGTCGCTAAATGCTTCGAAAAACTGGTCATGAGTCATGACCCACATCAAAACAACCATCAACATCAACGAGGACCCTCATCAGTATGCATACCGCAAGAACTGATCAACTGAGGACGCCATCTCCTCTGTGGTCCACACTGCTCTCATCCACCTGGAACAGAAGGACTCCTACGTCCGTATGCTCTTTGTGGACTTCACATCTGCCTTCAACACCATGATCCCCCAAACCCTGATGGACAAACAACTCACACTAGGACTAAGCCCCTCCATTTGCAACTGGTTACTAGACTTCTTAACAAACAGACCACAGTCAGTGAGGATCCACAACTTCGCCTCCTCCACCATAACCCTCAGCACTGGCTCTCCTCAAGGATGTGTGTTGAGCCCTCTCTTGTTCACTCTGCTCACATATGATTGTGCAGCTACCCATCCAGGCTGTCACATTGTAAAGTTTGCAGATGATACAGCTGTGGTGGGATGCATCACAAACAATGATGAGTCCAGCTACAGGCAGGAGGTGGAACACCTGGAGAGCTGGTGCAAAGAGAATAACATTCACATCAATGTGAAGAAGACAAAGGAGATGATTGTGGACTTCAGAAGGAACAAACACACCTATACCCCACTGAACATAAGAGGATCTGCGGTGGAAGTGGTCTCCAGCTACAAGTACTTGGGTGTACACATGAATGATAACCTCAGCTGGAGCAACAACACCACCAGCCTGATCAAGAAAGCTCATCAGACTCTACTTTCTCAGGCGGCTGAGACGAGCTGATCTGGGAAGCTCAGTCCTCACCTCCTTCTACAGGTGTGCAGTGGAGAGCATCCTGTGCTCCAACATCAACGCGTGGCATGGAGGCTGCACAGCTGCAGAAAGAAAAGCTTTGCAGAAAGTGGTGAAGGCTGCACAGAAGTCTGTTGGAGTTAGCCTCCCCATCATCACTGACATTTACACCTCCAGATGCAGGAAGAGAGCCACCTGCATCATGAAAGACCCCACTCACCCAGCACACACACCTTTTGTCCCACTCCCCTCAGGAAGGAGGCTGAGGAGCATTAAGTGTAGAACCACTAGACCAGTGGTTCTTAACCTGGGTTTGATCGAACCCCAGGGGTTCGATGAGCCGGTCTCAGGGGTTCGGTGGAGTCTCTGCCCCGGATGTAAAGACACACTTGTATAAACACAGGTGTGACCGGTGTTGCCAGATAAAGTCCCACCCGCCCAAAGCAATCTCTACCCGCAAAAGTCAAAAGGAAAATCGTGGTGAACCACCCAATCTGGCAACATTGGTGACGGCTGCAGATTCAGTGCTGATGCGGAAATTTAGCGCGTGCATTAGTCAATGGCTGTCGTGTCGTAGTTGTACGTCGTGTGTTTTTTTCACAATATTTTACAAACTACGGTAAATATGTCGAGCAAAAAAAGAAAGTGGTTGGACAAATATGTACAACATGGATTCACGTGTGTCACGGAACGGGATGGAAGTCAGCGTCCTATCTGCATGATATGTAATACGAAGTTGAGCAACTCTAGTCTTGCACCGGCAAAACTAAAGGAACACTTCATGAAGCTGCATGGAGACGGGGAACACAAGAACACAACGCTTGCTGAATTCAAGGTAAAACGAGCCAGATATGATGAAAGGGCCACTCTGCCTGCTCTTGGATTTGTACCTGTTAGCAAACCGATCCTCGCAGCATCGTATGAAGTTGCTTATTTGATCGCTAAAGTACCCAGTTATTGCCAAGAAAGCCCTGGAATATTTCATACCATTTGTCACAACATATCTTTGTGAGCAATCCTTTTCGAGGATGCTGGATATAAAAACGAAGAAAAGGAACAGACTTTGCTGTGAAGATGACATGAGAGTAGCACTTGCCAAGGTGAAGCCACGCATATCCCAACTGGTCTCCCAGAAACAACAGCAGAAGTCACACTGATTTGCAGGTATGTAATGTGAGCAATGCTTTACTTTGGCCCCAAAAGAGTATTTTGTGTATTCAAAACAACAAAATACAAATTAAATTTAAAAAAATATATATATATTAAAAAATGTTATTCTTCAAAAAAATCCTATTTTATTTTTAATTAGAAAAATAGTACAAAAATATTTTTTGGGGATGAAACTCTTATGGGGCCAGAATAAAGTAATACCGTAATTTGTTGTGAGTTCATGTACTGTGTTGGTTTTGTTCTTTGAGCAAGGTGACTTTGTAGAATTTGGGAAAAAAATCATATTTTATTTATTACAAAAGAAGGGTTCGGTGAGTGGGCATATGAAACTGGAGGGTTCGGTAGCTCAAAAAAGGTTAAGAACCACTGCACTAGACTGAGGATCAGCTTCTACCCTGAGGCTGTTAGACTCATAAATATCTAACCAGAATAATCACTGTGAAATATCACATCATGTTGCTGCTGATGCGTTTCATGTTGCTGCTGATCTGTTCATGTTGCTGTGTTCATTCGTGTTCATCTGCTCATACAGACTCATGTTCGTGCTGCTGTTCAAAGTAATGTTTTTCTATGATATTAGTGCCTAGTGTATTTTTAGTTGATGTTTTTCTTAGTTCATATCTTAGATGTTATTACTGTTTTTCTTTTACATTTTATTGTTGGATGTAACTGGGACCCTGTGTACATAATCACATTTCATCACATGTACCACATGTGTTGTGAATGACAATAAAGAATCTCTGACTCTGACTCTGATATGCCAATAGTTTTTGCAATTTTATTTCTAATATATTAAATATGAGGCTTCCAACTAAGTTTGTTGTCCAGAATGATACCTAAAAATGTTGTGTCATAAACTCGGTCGATTTCAACTCCAAACATTAAAAAAAATTGTTTATGTATCTTTTTCCAACAGGTATGGCAGTGTGGAGGTAGTTTGGAGATTCACCCCTGCTCTCATGTTGGTCACGTTTTCCCTAAAAAGGCCCCGTACGCACGACCCAACTTCCTGCAGAACACCGTACGAGCTGCAGAAGTTTGGATGGGCTCTTATAAACAGCACTTCTACAACAGGAACCCTCCAGCCAAAAAGGTCGACACTCACAAACACATTAACCTGTTACGTTCTGGTGGTTCTTGAAGCCCTGGAGTGATCCGCTGTTACACTTTTCAATGTGTTATTTTGACATAGAGTAGCTCGGACTTGATGTTTGACTTTTCATATGATATCACTGACTTGTCCAGATGTCGACATATGATCTCACACTGTCTGTCTTGTTGGGACTGACATGTTAATGTATGTGTTTGTGTGTGTGCTGTGCCTCTGGATTGGGTACTATAAAAAATTAATGTATCTCAGTTACACCTATCTGAAAAACAAAAGTACATTATTCATGCCTGGGATCTTTGATCAAACAATAAATTATCTGGTCGGGGGAGATTGAACACAGCACAGAGCTAAAGGCTGCCGCTGCACCATACAGAAAAACATGATTTAGCATCTCGGTTACTCTCAGCCGGTATTGGCTCCTACAAAATAATGTAACAGCCTTTGATGTATTGCAGTCCAAGCAGTGATTTATAATAGTGATATTGCAATGACAATATATTTTTAAATATTGAGAAGGCTTTCTAAATACATAAAATTGGTTTAAAGGGGTGTAGTAGTAATATATCCATCCATCCATCCATTATCTTTCACTTGTTCTGGAGTCCTGTTGCTAGGAGGTCCAGAAATGTCTTTCCACAGCCACCTCTTCCAGCTGTTCTGGGAGGATAGCTGAGAGACAGTCTCTCCATCAAGTCCTGGGTCTTCCCTGGAGTTTTCTCAGTTGGACATGCCCAGAATCCCTCCTTAGAGAGGTGTCCAGAGGGCATTTTACCAGATGCCCAAACTACCTAACTGGCTCCTCTCAATGTGGAGGAGCAGCAGTTCTACTCCGAGTCACTCCTGGATAACTGAACTTCTCACACTCTGTCAAAGGAAGAGTCCAGCTATCCTGTGGAGGAAACTCATTTGGAGCACAAAAAAACTCCTCCACCTGAGGCTTTTGACCCACTTTCAACCCTGAGAGGACAGTCCACCCGTTTCTGACTGTAACAGTATTTATAACATGTATTAATGTAACCCCTTTCATCACCTGGCTTGTTATACCATGAGAATAACTATTTAATATAGGTCCCATTTAAATTCCAATTACAGTATAGTAGTTCATCGCTACTTCATGGTTAGTTTATCGCGGACTCCCTCTATCACGGTTTTTCAAAGTAAGACTGGACATGGCACACAGTTGGCTGATTGATGGATGAGCCGGACGATCAGCATGAATTTTTAATTTAAAATAAATTATTTAAAATTATTTAGCACCTGCTGCATCTGTGGGCAGCCCACACTGCAGGATAAGCTTCCTGCTGCAGCTGATCAGCTGATGTCCATGCAGAGCGGAGAAGTGGGCGTGACCAAGAGCAGACAAGGCAGGGAGCTGAAATCATGACATTCTGTGCTCTTTTAGAGCGTTTAGAGTTTAGAAACATTGTTTAGAATTACAAGATTGTGGGAAGGGTTTAAAACCCCTTTATATGTATACAAAGTATACAGTATACAGTATATATATATATATATATACTGTATATATATATATATATATACCGTATTTTCCGGAATATAGGTCGCAGCTTTTTATCATTTTTGCATGCCCTGCGACCTATATTAAGGTGCGACCTATATATGGGTTTTTAGAAAATAAGCTGATTTGCAGTGCTGGGCAGCGCTAATCCAAAAATTAGTTCCGCTATTTCTAAAGCGCTTATTAATTTATTTAGGTCCGCAATTTCAAAAGCGCTTATGTCTTAGCAAAGCTAGCGGAAGCTAATGCTAAAGCGCTAACGTGCAAATGGCGAACTACTTTTTTTAATCCAGCAGATTTGACCATTTCGTGAAACGGTTAAGCTCAGAAAAACCTTGTGCTATAAAGTCAGCTAAGAAATATATTTTTTCTCAGCAAAGAAATAATTGTTTTTACCGTGTTTTCTTGTAAAGTCCTTCGCTTCTGTGGCCGGTCGCCATTTTGAGCAGGGCAAATGAGGCGCTGACGCGTCGCGTAGGCCGCTGAGAAACATCCATAAGTTCACCCTCCATGTTAAAAACTCTTTGTCTGACTCTTCGAAAACAAGCAATAAGGCTGCAGAGTAACACACTGGCTGCTAACTGCTATAGAGAGAGCGCTCTCTCTAGCCCCCCTTAGGGCGGGGACCGCTTTTTTTCACGGACCACATCCGGCGCTGACAGGATATGGTCCGTGAGCAGTCGTCCGGTTGATTTAAGAGCCCGTAAATAAGTTTTTTCGTTTTTACTGATAGATAATTAGTTATTAGCGGTACTGCATTTTAAATAAAAATAGCGCAAATCCGCTTATGAATTATAAAAGTTAGTCAATCCGCTATAGCGCTAACAAATTGTTTAGGTCCGCTATTAGCGGATTAGCGCTTTAGCGCTCCCTGGCGGTCTGGTGCTCACCACTGCTGATTTGTAATAATTTATTAACAAAAATTAAACTGAGACACACTCTTACAATAATGTCAGCTAACAAATATATTTTTTAGGTGTTTATCCTGCTAAAATTATTCATTTATTAAAGAAAAGTTCAGCTCAGACACATATTTGCTATAATTTTTATCAAACAAATAATTGTTTTTAAGTGTTAATCTTCTTAAAAGCCTTGCTGTGCGCTCCTGTGGCAGACATTTGCAGCAGAGCTAAACACGGTCCACATTTTGACGTAGGTGCGACCTATATTCAGGTGCGACCTATATATGGATTTTTCCAATTCTTTGGCAATAATTGGACAATGCGACCTATATTCAGGTGCGACCTATATTCCAGAAAATACGGTATATATATATA